>JAHIAM010003371.1:0-29771 GCA_021605205.1 Aegilops longissima | reverse complement strand
TTCCCTATGAAGTAATCCTTTGAAGCATCTGGTCGTCACAAATAGTTTGTCTACTTGTGGAGCCAAAACGGACTTCGTATGAGTTAGATATCCATGTTTCAGTTAACACTGCACAAAACTGATTCCGAACGACAGTTACACACTAGTTCTTGTGTAGTTGCACTTGATTTTTTATATTCTACTTCACTAAACATCTCCATATGAGATCCAATTACTTGTAGGGAAATTCAAGAGACCTCGGTTATGATGATGCACTAGGTCCATAGCTGGGACTTTGTGTATGTTGTCGAAATGCGTTTGTCGAGTGCTCATTAAGAAAGTTTCTATACAAGTTTCTGAACGAACTCCTTAAGAAAAGTTCTCCAAAACTACCCTATGAAAGAATCCTTTGAAGCATCTGGTCGTCACAAACGTTTTGACTAGTTGTGGAGCCAAAACGGACTCCGTATGAGTCAGATATCCATGTTTCAGTTAACACTACGCAAAACTGATTACGAACGACAGTTACACACTAGTTCTTGTGTAGTTGCACTCGATTTTTTCCATTCTACTTCACTAAACATCTCCATATGAGATCCAATTACTTGTAGGGAAATGCAAGAGACCTCGGTTATGATGATGCACTAGGTCCATAGCTGGGACTTTGTGTATGTTCTCGAAACGCATTTGGCTAGTGCTCATTAAGTAAGTTTCTATAGAAGTTTCTGAACGAACTCCTTAAGGAAATTTCTCCAAAAGTTCCATATAAAATATTCGCTTGAAGAAGCTGGTCGCCTAAATTTTTTGACTACTTGTGGATTCAAAAGGACTCAGATGAGTCGATATCCATGTTTCAGCTTAACATCACAAGCAAAACTGATTCCGATTTACGCTAAAGACTAGTTCTCGTGTAGTTGCACTTGATTTTTTCATTCTACTTCACTAAACATCTCCATATGAGATCCAATTACTTGTAGGAAATGCAAGAGACCTCGTTATGATGATGCACTAGGTCCATAGCTGGGACTTTGTGTATGTTCTCAAATGTGTTTGTCGAGTGTTAATTAAGAAAGTTTCTTACAAGTTTCTCGAACGAAGTCCTTAGAATCCTTTTGAAGCATCTGAAGTCGTCACAAACGTTTTGACTACTTGTGGAGCCAAACGGACTCGATGAGTCGATATGCATGTTTCGCTTAACACCGCACAAAACCGATTCCAACGATGCGAGATGCATTAGTTATTGTGTAGTTGCACCCGATTTTTCCATTCTACTTCACTAAACATCTCCATATGAGATCCAATTACTTGTAGGGAAAAGCAAGAGACCTCGTTATGATGATGCACTAGGTCCATAGCTGGGACTTTGTGTATGTTCTCAAATGCGCTTGTCGAGTGCTCATTGAGAAAGTTTCTATACAAGTTTCTTAACGAACTCCTTAAGAAAAGTTCTCCAAAACTACCCTATGAAAGAATCCTTTGAAGCATCTGTCACAAACGTTTTGACTAGTTGTGGAGCCAAACGGACTCTGTATGAGTCGATATCCATGTTTCAGCTTAACACAACAAGAAAATCGATTCCGAACTACATGCTACACACTAGTTCTTGTGTAGTTGCACTCGATTTTTTCCATTTTACTTCACTAAACATCTCCATATGAGATCCAATTACTTGTAGGGAAATGCAAGAGACCTCGTTATGATGATGCACTAGGTCCATAGCTGGGACTTTGTATGTTCTCAAATGCGCTTTGTCGAGTGCTCATTAAGAAAGTTTCTATACAAGTTTCTGAATGAACTACTTAAGAAAATTTTTCGAAAACTTCCCTATGAAGTAATCCTTTGAAGCATCTGGTCGTCACAAATGTTTTGACTACTTGTGGAGCCAAAAGGGACTCCGTATGAGTGAGATATCCATGTTTCAGTTAACACTGCGCAAAACTGATTCCGAACGACAGTTCCACACTAGTTCTTGTGTAGTTGCACTCGATTTTTTACATTCTAGTTCACTAAACATCTCCATATGAGATCCAATTACTTGTAGGAAATGCAAGAGATCTCGTTATGATGATGCACTAGGTCCATAGCTGGGACTTTGTGTATGTTCTCAAATGCGCTTGTCGAGTGCTCATTTAGAAAGTTTCTATACAAGTTTCTGAACTAACTCCTTAAGAAAAGTTCTCCAAAGTTCCCTATGAAAGAATCTTTGAAGCATCTGGTCGTCACAAATGTTTTGTCTACTTGTGGAGCCAAACGACTCAGTATGAGTCGATATCCATGTTTCAGCTTAACATCACAAGAAACTGATTACTTAACGACAGCTACACACTAGGTCTTGTGTAGTTGCACTCGATTTTTTCTATTTCTATTTCTCCAGAACTAATATAAGAGCGCTTAGAATACTAAAATAGTGATCTAAACACTCTTATATTAGTTTACAGAGGGAGTACTTCACTAAACATCTCCATATTAGATCCAATTACTTGTAGGGAAATGCAGGAGACCTCGGTTATGATGATGCACTAGGTCCATAGCTGGGACTTTGTGTATGTTCTCTACATCGCTTGTCGAAAGTGCTCATTAAGAAAGTTTCTATACAAGTTTCGAACGAACTCCTTAAGAAAATTTCTCCAAAATTTCCCTATGAAAGAATCCTTTGAAGCATCTGGTCGTCACAAATGTTTTGACTACTAGTGGAGCCAAAACGAATCCGTATGAGTAAGATATCCTTGTTTCAAGAATACCGCAAGAAAACTGATTCCGGATTTACACATGTATTCGCTTACATCGCAAAAACTGATTCCCATTTACGCTATGCACTAGTTCTTGTGTAGTTGCACTCGATTTTTTCATTCTACTTCACTAAACATCTCCATATGAGATACAATTACTTGTATGGAAATGCAGGAGACCTCGTTATGATGATGCACTAGGTCCATAGCTGGGACTTTGTGTATGTTCTCAAATGCGCTTGTCGAGTGCTCATTAAGAAAGCTTTTATACAAGTTTCGAACGAACTCCTTAAGAAAAGTTCTCCAAAGTTACCTATGAAAGAATCCTTTGAAGCATCTGGTTGTCACAAATGTTTTGTCTACTGTGGAGCCAAACGGACTCAGATGAGTCAAATATCCATGTTTCAGCTTAACATCACAGCAAAACTGATTCCTAATTTACGCTATGTACTAGTTCTGTGTAGTTGCACTCGATTTTTCCATTCTACTTCACTAAACATCTCCATATGAGATCCAATTACTTGTAGGGAAATGCAGAGACCTTGGTTATGATGATGCACTAGGTCCATAGCTGGGACATTGTGTATGTTCTCAAACGTGTTTGTCGAGTGCTCATTAAGAAAGTTTCTATACAAGTTTCTAAAAACTCCTTAAGAAAATTTCTCCAAAAGTTCCCTATGAAAGAATACTTTGAAGCATCTGGTCATCACAAATGTTTTGACTACTTGTGGAGCAAAAACGAACTCAGATGAGTCGATATCCATGCTTAAGTTAACATCACAAAAACTGATTCCGAACTACGCTACACACTAGTTCTTGTGTAGTTGCACTTGATTTTTCCATTTTACTTCACTAAACATCTCCATATGAGATCCAATTACTTGTAGGGAAATGCAAGAGACCTCGGTTATGATGATGCACTAGGTCCATAGCTGGACTTTGTGTATGTTCTCGAAATGCGCTTGTCGAGTGCTCATTAAGAAAGTTTATATACAAGTTTCTGAACGAACTCCTTAAGAAAATTTCTCCAAAACTACCCTATGAAATATTCCTTTGAAGCCTCTGGTCATCACAAACGTTTTAACTACTTGTGGAGCCAAAACGGATTCCGTAAGAGCCAGATATCCATGTTTCAGTTAACACTTCGCAAAACTGATTCCGAACGACAGTTACACACTAGTTCTTGTGTAGTTGCACTCGATTTTTTCCATTCTACTTCACTAAACATCTCCATATGAGGTCCAATTACTTGTAGGGAAATGCAAGATACCTCGATTATGATGATGCACTAGGTCCATAGCTGGAACTTTGTGTATGTTCTCGAAATGCGTTTGTCGAGTGCTCATTAAGAAAGTTTCTATACAAGTTTCGAACGAACTCCTTAACAAAAGTTCACCAAAAGTTTCCCATGAAAGAATCCTTTGAAGCATCTGGTCATCACAAACGTTTTGACTACTTGTGGAGCCAAAAAGGACTCAGTATGAGTCAGATATCCATGTTTCAGCTTAACATCACAGATAACTGATTCCAAACGACAGCATACACACTAGTTCTTGTGTAGTTGCACTTTATTTTTTCCATTTTACTTCACTAAAATCTCCATATGAGATCCAATTATTTGTAGGAAATGCAAGAGACCTCGTTATGATGATGCACTAGGTCCATAGTGGGACTTTGTGTATGTTCTCGAAATGCGTTTGTCGAGTGCTCATTAAGAAAGTTTCTATACAAGTTTCTCAATGAACTACTTAAGAAAATTTCTCCAAAACTTCCCTATGAAGTAATCCTTTGAAGCATCTGGTCGTCACAAACATTTTGTTTACTTGTGGAGCCAAACGGACTCAGATGAGTCGAGATATCCATGTTTCAGCTTAACATCACAAAACTGATTCCGAACTACGCCCACACTAGTTCTTGTGTAGTTGCACTTGATTTTTACATTCTACTTCACTAAACATCTCCATATGAGATCCAATTACTTGTAGGTAAATGCAAGAGACCTCGGTTATGATGATGCACTAGGTCCATAGCTGGGACTTTGTGTATGTTCTCAAACGCGCTTGTCGAAAGTGCTCATTAAGAAAGTTTCTATACAAGTTTCTGAACGAACTCCTAAAGAAAAGTTCTCCAAAAGTTCCCTATGAAAGAATCTTTGAAGCATATGGTCGTCACAAACATTTTGAATAATTGTGGAGCCAAAATGGACTCAGATGAGTCGATATCCATGTTTCAGCTTAACATCACAAAAACTGATTCGAACGACGCTACACACTAGTTCTTGTGTAGTTGCACTCGATTTTTTCCATTCCACTTCACTAAACATCTCCATATGAGATCCAATTACTTGTAGGAAATGCAAGAGACATCGTTATGATGATGCAATAGGTCCATAGCTGGGACTTTGTGTATGTTCTCGAAATGCGCTTTGTCCAAAGTGCTCATTAAGAAAGTTTCTATACAAGTTTCTGAACAAACTCCTTAAGAAAAGTTCTGCAAAGTTCCCTATGAAAGAATCCTTTGAAGCATCTGGTCGTCACAAACGTTTTGACTACTTGTGGAGCCAAACGGACTCAGATGAGTAAGATATCCGTGTTTCATTAACATCAAAAACTGATTCCTGGACGACAACATAGCCATTAACATCAAAACTGATTCCGATTTACAGCTATGCACTAGTTCTTGTGTAGTTGCACTCGATTTTTCATTCTACTTCACTAAACATCTCCATCTGAGATACAATTACTTGTATGGAAATGCAGGAGACCTCGTTATGATGATGCACTAGGTCCATAGTGGGACTTTGTGTATGTTCTCGAAATGCGCTTGTCGAGTGATCATTAAGAAAGCTTCTATACAAGTTTCTGAACGAACTCCTTAAGAAAAGTTCTCCAAAAGTGACCTATGAAAGAATCCTTTGAAGCATCTGGTTGTCACAAATGTTTTGACTATTGTGGACCCAAACGGACTCCGATGAGTCAAATATCCATGTTTCAATTAACACTCAAAAAAACTGATTCCGACGAGAGTTACGACTAGTTCTTGTGTAGTTGCACTCGATTTTTCCATTGTACTTCACTAAACATCTCCATATGAGATCCAATTACTTGTTGGGAAATGCAAGAGACCTCGTTATGATGATGCACTAGGTCCATAGCTGGGAGTTTGTGTATGTTCTCAAACGCTTTGTCGAGTGCTCATTAAGAAAGTTTCTATACAAGTTTTTGAAAGAACTCCTTAAGAAAATTTCTCCAAGAGTTCCTATGAAAGAATCCTTTGAAGATCTGGTCGTCACAAACGCTTTTGACTACTTGTGGAGTAAAACGAACTCCGTATGAGTCGATATCTATGCTTAAGTTAACATCACAGCAAAACTGATTCCAATGATGCTACACACTAGTTCTTGTGTAGTTGCACTCGATTTTTCCATTTTACTTCACTAAACATCTCCATATGAGATGCAATTACTTGTAGAGAAATGCAGAGACCTCGGTTATGATGATGCACTAGGTCCATAGCTGGGACTTTGTGTATGTTTTCAAATGCGCTTGTCGAGTGCTCATTAAGAAAGTTTCTATACAAGTTTCGATCGAACTCCTTAAGAAAATTCTCCAAAACTACCCTATGAAATATTCCTTTGAAGCCTGGTCATCACAAACATTTTGTCTACTTGTGGAGCCAAACGGACTCAGATGAGTCGATATCCATGTTTCAGCTTAACATCACAAGAAAACTGATTCCGAACGACGCTACACACTAGTTCTTGTGTAGTTGCACTCGATTTTTCCATTCTACTTCACTAAACATCTCCATATGAGATCCAATTACTTGTAGGAAATGCAAGATACCTCGATTATGATGATGCACTAGGTCCATAGCTGGGACTTTGTGTATGTTCTCGAAATGCGTTTGTCGAGTGCTCATTAAGAAAGTTTCTATACAAGTTTCTGAACGAACTCCTTAAGAAAACTTCTCCAAAAGTTTCCCATGAAAAAATACTTTGAAGCATCTGGCCATCACAAACGTTTTGACTACTTGTGGAGCCAAACGGACTCCGATGAGTCGATATCCATGTTTCAGCTTAACATCAAGCAAAACTGATTCCGAGCGACGCTACACACTTGTTCTTGTGTAGTTCCACTCGGTTTTTTCCATTCTACTTCACTAAACATCTCCATATGAGATCCAATTACTTGTAGGAAAATGCAAGAGACCTCGGTTATGATGATGCACTAGGTCCATAGCTGGGACTTTGTGTATGTTCTCAAACGCGCTTGTCGAAAGTGCTCACTAAGAAAGTTTCTATACAAGTTTCTAACAAAGTCCTTGAGAAAATTTCTCCAAAAGTTCCTTATGAAAGAATCCTTTGAAGCATCTGGTCATCACAAACGTTTTGACTACTTGTGGAGCCAAAACAGACCAGATGAGTCGATATCCATGTTTCAGCTTAACATCACAAAAACTAAAGGAGAACGCACAGCTACACACTAGTTCTTGTGTAGTTGCACCGATTTTTCCATTCTACTTCACTAAACATCTCCATATGAGATCCAATTACTTGTAGGGAAATGCAAGAGACCTCGTTATGATGATGCACTAGGTCCATAGCTGGGACTTTGTGTATGTTCTCAAACGCTTGTCGAGTGCTCATTAAGAAAGTTTCTATACAAGTTTCCGAACAAAATCCTTAAGAAAATTTCTCCAAAAGTTCCCTATGAAAGAATCCTTTGAAGCATCTGGTCGTCACAAACGCTTTTGACTACTTGTGGAGCTAAACGGACTCAGATGAGTAAGATATCCATGTTTCAGCTTAACATCACAAAAACTGATTCCGAACTAAAGTTACACACTAGTTCTTGTGTAGTTGCACCGATTTTTCCATTATACTTCACTAAACATCTCCATATGAGATCCAATTACTTGTAGGAAATGCAAGAGACCTCGGTTATGATGATGCACTAGGTCCAAAGCTAGGACTTTGTGTATTTTCTCAAAACGCTGCTTGTCGAAAGTGCTCATTAGGAAAGTTTCTATACAAGTTTCGAATGAACTCCTTAAAAAAGTTCTCCAAAAGTTCCTTATGAAAGAATTCTTTGAAGCATCTGGCGCAGAAATGTTTTGACTACTTGGGAGCCAAACGGACTCGTATGAGTCGATATCCATGTTTCAGCTTAACATCACAAGAAAACTGATTCGAACGACGCCATGCACTAGTTCTTGTGTAGTTGCACCTGATTTTTCCATTCTACTTCACTAAACATCTCCATATGATATCCTATTACTTTTAGGGAAATGCAAGAGACCTCGTTATAATGATGCACTAGGTCCATAGCTGAGACTTTGTGTATGTTCTCAAACGCTTTTGTCGAGTGCTCATTAAGAAAGTTTCTATACAAGTTTCCGAACTAAATCCTTAAGAAAATTTGTCCAAAAGTTCCCTATGAAAGAATCCTTTTAAGCATCTGGTCGTCACAAACGCTTTTGTCAACTTGGGAGCCAAAACAGACTCAGTGATGAGTCGATATCATGTTTCAGCTTAACATCAAGCTTAAACCGATTCCAAAGCATATAGCTATGTACTAGTTCTTGTGTAGTTGCACTCGATTTTTTCATTATACTTCACTAAACATCTCCATATGAGATCCAATTACTTGTAGGAAATGCAGGAGACCTCGTTATGATGATGCACTAGGTCCATAGTCGGGACTTTGTATATGTTCTCAAACGCGCTTGTCGAAAGTGCTCATTAAGAAGGTTTCTATACAAGTTTCGAACGAACTCCTTAAGAAAAGTTCTCCAAAAGTTCCCTATGAAAGAATGCTTTGAAGCATCAGTTTGTCACAAACGTTTTGTCTACTTGTGGAGCCAAACGGACTCAGATGAGTCGATATCCATGTTTCAGCTTAACATCACAAAAACTGATTCCAACGACGCTATACACACTAGTTCTTGTGTAGTTGCACTTGATTTTTTCCATTCTACTTCACTAAACATCTCCATATGAGATCCAATTACTTGTAGGAAATGCAAGAGACCTGTTATGATGATGCACTAGGTCCATAGCTGGGACTTTGTGTATGATCTCAAACGCTTTGTCGAGTGCTCATTAAGGAAGTTTCTATACAAGTTTCTGAACAAACTTCTAAGAAAAGTTCTCTAAAAGTTCCCTATGAAATAATCGCTTGAAGCATCAGGTCGTCACAAACGCTTTTGACTACTTGTGGAGCCAAAACAGACTCAGATGAGTCGATATCCATGTTTCAGCTTAACATCAAGAAAACCTGATTCCTAATTTACGCTATGCATCTAGTTCTTGTGTAGTTGCACTCGATTTTTTCCATTCTACTTCATTAAACATCTCCATATGAGATCAAATTACTAGTAGGGAAATGCAGGATACCTCGTTATGATGATGCACTAGGTCCATAGCTGGGACTTTGTGTATGTTCTCAAATGCTTTTGTCGAGTGCTCATTAAGAAAGTTTCTATACAAGTTTCTGAACGAACTCCTTAAGAAAAGTTCTCCAAAAGTTCCCTATGAAAGAATCCTTTGAAGCATCTGGTTGTCACAAACGCTTTTGACTACTTGTGGAGGAAACGGACTCAGTATGAGTCGATATCCATGTTTCAGTTAACACTCACAAAAACCGATTCCGAACGACGCTATGTACTAGTTCTTGTGTAGTTGCACTCGATTTTTCCATTCTACTTCACTAAACATCTCCATCTGAGATCCAATTACTTGTATGGAAATGCAAGAGACCTCGCTATGATGATGCACTAGGTCCATAGCTGGGACTTTGTGTATGTTCTCAAACGCTTTGTTGAGTACTTGTCGGTGTCAAACCGCGATCTTGGGTAGGGGGTCCCAAATCATGCGCTCTAGGCGGATGGTAATAGGAGACAAGGGACACGATGTTTTTACCTGTGTTCGGGCCTCTCAATGGAGGTAAAACCCTACTCCCGCTTGATTACTATTGATGTGTAACGACCGGATTCGATGCGCGCCTGGTTTCATCCAGTTATTCGCCGCTGCTTCCATGTCATTTGTTTGCGTGTTGCATTTTATCATGTCATCATTTGCATTTCATTTTGCATATGTGTTTGTTCCTTGCATTCGAGCATTTTCCCTGCTGTCCGCTTTTGCAATCCGTACTCCTATGTCCTCAAGCTGCCCGCTTTTCTCCTGTTGTGAGCGGTGTTAAACTTTCTGATTGGCCCGAGGCTTGCCAAGTGGCCTTGGTATAGCACCGTAGACCGCCTCGTTAAGTTTCGTGCCATTTGAGGTCGTTTGATACTCCAACGGTTAACCGGTAACCGCAAAAGCATCTTTTGTGTGCAGCCCAACACCCTCCAAAGTGGCCCATTAACCCATCTCGACTCCTCCATGCTCTCGGCCGCTCGATCATGATCGCGGGTACGAAAACCGCCCTCATTTAGACTCTCCTAGCTCCTCTACCTATAAATATGTGCCTCCCCAAATTCATGGATAAACCCTAGTCATCTTGTTCTCCTCCGCCACGGACATGTCCGCCTCCTCGCCGGACGCTGGCCCAACCGCCGCCGCCAATCCGGCCTGCCACGTCAGCCGATCACGCTTCGCCAGCAGCCTCTCGCGAGCCCATCATGGGCCCGCCTGCCCGTCTCACGCTGCCGCCACGCGCTCGAGGCGCTTGCCCTCCTCCCTCCTCGTCCCGAGACAGAGGGCTCGTCTGCGGCTCGACCGACCACTTGGAGCGCCACCACGCCGGCTGGCTCGACTCGGCCGGAGCCCTGCCGCTGGGCGACTCCAGCCGGATCCCGCCTCGCTGCCCTCCCTGCTCCCTGCCTCCTTTCTCTCTTCCCTCACGATCTCTCTCTCTCTCTGTGTATGGAGCTGCCCTCCATGGCTGGGCAAGATGGATCTCCGCCTGCCGCCTCTAAGCAGCCTTCTGTCGCGGGAATGGGTTGCCCTGTCCCGATCTACCCATTCAGGGCCTCCCCGACGCCTACCGGAGCCCTATGCCGCCCCATGTCGCCATGACTTCCACCGGAGTCGCCCTGTACTAGGAATGGAGCTCCCGATTTGGATCCTGCTGCTACCGGTAGTTTTTCACCAAGTCTTCGTGATTTCGCTTCATGTGTGCATCTTTGCCATGCCATAACTTCATGCATATAGCTCCGCTTTTAAGTGTATGATATATCAAACTGTTCATATTATGATGTTTCACATTTCATTACATTGTGCCATGTTCATTTGAGTTCATCTTGATGCCTGAATCTTCGTTGCAAGAGTGCTATTTGATGTTAACCTCCTGAAACTGTTATAACTTGATGATTTGCCATTTTTGTTGCATTTGATGTGTGCATATTATGAGCATGAGCTCTACATGTGTTTTGTGCCATGTCATTCCATCTTCACAGTGGTGCCATCCATGGATTTTTGTGGGTCTTTTAGTGCGTGCATCGAGCTTGTTAAGTAGGGTACTTGCTGTTGTTGTTTTGCTAGGCTGATTCTGTTATATTATCATGCTATGTAAACCTACTGCTACAAGTCATTCTATGCATAATTTGGAGATGTTCACTAAGGATGTTTTGTTATACATGTCATGCTCTATCCATTCATGCCCTTGGTTGCATTTATAGCTTGCTGTAACTTGTTGTTATCTTGCCCTCAAGATTGCTAAATAATGTTGCTGTCAGCCTGTTAACATTAAGTTCAATGTTGCCATGATTGTTGTTAGTGATCCATGCACTCTATGAACTTGCTCTTGCCACTCTTAGCTTCATAAACATGTCTTCTTACTGTGAGTTGCCTTGCCATGCCATGTATTGCTCTGTGGTGAGTGGATCAAGCTCACCAACATGTCTACTTATTGTTGTTCCTGCCATGTATGAATCATTATATCATTTGCCATGTTTACATGGGTGTCATCATATTTTCTCAGTGTCTTTTGGCTTATGGTCAAGAAATGACATTTGATCTATGCATTTAGTAGATTCATTCTATGCCTTTGTTTTCCATGATAAGTTCCTGTAGCATGTTGTTTGATAGCTCTAAACATTGCAACCTGATGTTATTTTCTGCTAAGCCTAAAACTGTTATTATTTGCAATCTTGCCATGTCATTTTGAGCATGTTCTAGTGATTTCTGGAGATAGCTCAGTGTTCATGTTTTATCATGCTTTACCTGTACTTCATGCCCATGCCTTTTGTTCTTACGCTGAGATGCCGTAGCATAGTGTTTTGATGCTTGCAATATGCCTAGTTGCTGTTTTGGACAGATTGTTGTCATGACTTGTATAGGGTGTATGTGTTGAACCGCTGTTCGCTTTTGAGTGTGCTCTATACTAAACTTGATTGATTTTGCATGTAGTTTCATATTATCATGTTGCATCCTTGTTTTGAGGTGTTTGTTTGATGTTTGGGTGCATTTTGCATCAATGCCATGTTTAACTTGTTTTGCTCATATCTTCTAGGTCATAGCTCCGAATCTAATGAACTTTATATGTAACTTGACTAGAATTTCATGTAGATCATCTTTGTGCATCTTAACTTGCTGTTTAAAAACTTGAACATAAGGTTTATTCAGATCTGGACCAATTTCGAAATTTGCATATGAGGACTTACCGGAATTGTTATATGTTGTTTCCGGCCTCATTTAAACTTGCTTTGATGTGCTGCTCTTGTTTGCATCATCTCTTGCCATGAGTAGCCTCATCTAGCCTTGCCGTGCATCATATTTGTTTGAGTATCATGCCTTGTTCATGTGTGGTGTGTTTACCTTGTTGTGTGCTTCTTCTCGATAGTTCCTGCTGCTATGCGATCGTGAGGATTCGCTCGCTCACGCTTGGTCTGCCTTCGTGGCTTCATCTTCTTCATGGACTTGTTCTTCTTTCTTGGATCTCAGCAAGATGACCGCCACCTTGGATCTCATTACTATCATTGCTATGCTAGTTGCTTCGTTCTTTCGCTATGCTGCGCTACCTATCACTTGCTGCTCAAGCCTCCCAAATTGCCATGAACCTCTAACCATTGTCACCCTTCCTAGCAAACCGTTGTTTGGCTATGTTACCGCTTTTGCTCAGCCCTCTTATAGCGCTGTTAGTTGCGTGAAGATGAAGATTGCTCCATGTTGGATTATGTTTATGTTGGGATATCACAATATCTCTTATCTAATTAATGCATCTATATACTTGGTAAAGGGTGGAAGGCTCGGCCTTATGCCTGGTGTTTTGTTCCACTCTTGCCGCCTAGTTTCCGCTATATCGGTATTATGTTCCCGGATTTTGCGCCCCTAACGCGGTTGGGTGATTTATGGGACCCCTTGACAGTTCGCTTTGAATAAGACTCCTCCAAAGAAGGCCCAACCTTGGTTTTACTATTTGCCTCAAGACCACCTACTTTTCCTTGGGAGTAATTAACCCAAGGGTCATCTTTATTTAGCCCCCGGGCCAATGCTTGTCTAAGTGTTGGCCCGAACCGAGTCACCAAGGGGCCACCGGGGAAACTCGAGGCCTGGTTTTACTCAGAGTCTGCCTCATCCGTGTTGCCTTGAGAACGAGATATGTGCAGCTCCTATCGGGATTGTCGGGCGATCGGGCGGTCTTGCTGGACTTGTTTTATTACCGTCGAAATGTCTTGTAGCCGGATTCCGAGACTGATCGGTCTTTCCGGGAGAAGGAATATCCTTCGCTGATCGCGAGAGCTTATCATGGGTTGTTGGGACACCCCCAGGGTTTGAACTTTCGAAAGCCATGCCCGCGTTATGCGGCAGATGGGAATTTGTTAATATCCGTTGTAGTAAACTCAAGTAAACTCTTCTAAAATACACCAACCGTAGCGTAACTCGTGAGTGTCTCTTTTTCGGGTGGATCGAGAGGAGAACACGGTTTCGGGTTATGTTTGACGAAGTAGGAGTTCAGGATCACTTCTTGATCATTGCTAGCTTCACGACTGCCCGCTTTGCTCTCTTCTCGCCTTATTTGCGTATGTTAGCCACCATACTTGCTTAGTCGCGGCTGCAACCTCACCACCTTACCCCTTCCTTACCCATTAAGCTTTGCTAGTCTTGATACCCATGGTAATGGGATTGCTGAGTCCTCGTGGCTCACAGATTACTACACCAACAGTTGCAGGTACAGGTTATGCGATGATCATGACGCGAGAGCGATGTTTGCTTGTTTTGGAGTTCTTCTTCTGCTTCTTCTTCGATCAGGGGATAGGTTCCAGGTCGGCAGCCTGGGCTAGCAGGGTGGTTGTCGTTGAGCTTCTATTTGTGTTTCATCCGTAGTCGGATGTTGATCTTATGTAAGATGATGTTGTATTCGTGTGGCATTGTATGCCTTTTGTATGTATCCCCATCTATTATGTAATGTTGATGTAATGATATCCACCTTGCAAAAGCGTTTCAATATGCGGGTCTATCCTTGGTGGGGCCTTCGAGTTCCTTTTGGATAGGGTCGCATATTGGGCGTGACATGATGATATGGGTAGTACAAGAGTGGATCTACCACGAGATCGGAGTGGCTAAACCCTAGAAGCTAGCCTATGGTATGATTGTTGTTCGTCCTACGGACTAAAAACCCTCCGGTTTATATAGACACCGGATAGGGTTAGGGTTACACGTAGTCGGTTACAATAGTAGGAGATCTACCTATCCAGATCGCTGCTTGCCTTCCACGCCAAGGAAAGTCCCATCCGGACACGGACGAAGTCTTCAATCTTGTATCTTCATAGTCCAGAGTCCGCCAACGGTGATAGTTCGCTATCCGGACACCCCTAATCCAGACTCCTCAAGAGCTCTCTCGAACCAGGCTTCCATGACGCATTTAATTCGCGCGCGATATTGTCTTCGCATTGCAAGGCGGTTCCTCCTCCAATACTTCATAGAAGATTTTGAACACAAGGATAGTTTCCGCTCGCAAAATGAGTTCCACATACCACCGTAGAGAGAATAACCTTTGCACAGATCTCGCCGACGATTCCGTAGCATGACATCACACCACGGCCAGGCCTTTATACGAACCGCTTTTACTGCTCCACCTTAGCGCTGCTTAGCGAGGCGGTTTCGCACGCCTTATCAAAGCGGAGATCGTGCCCCTTATTCCGGGATTCCCATCAATACGGACGGGTAACCCAACTGCACCATTGATTACGGCGCTTGGGAGATAAGCGAAGTTTTACTAGTCATGGGGACGATAGCTTCGTCTCGCCCATATAAGGGATAAGGATCCACCTTTAACCCACGCCTTCTTCCTCCTTTGCTCATCCATTTCACAGACTGAGCTCCAGCTACCAAGTCCGCACATCCTCCTCAACCTTCTCCAGCCATGTACGGAGCGGGAGGCAAGTGGATGGTCTCCTCCGTCATGGAGGGACAAGTTAAAAGCTGCGAAGGCCGGATACTTGTCCAGCGACATCGCGACCGCTCCCCAACGAGGGCAGCCCATTCCCACCCCTGTGCCCCATGAGAGGGTGGTGTTCTCACCCACTTCCTCCATGGACTAGGTTTTCCACTTCACCCATTTGTCCGGGGCTCATGTTCTACTACGGCCTGGATTTCCACGATCTAGCCCCAAGTTCATCCTCAACATCTCGGCGCTTATTGTCGTGGTGAGAGGCCTTTCTCTGATCCAGCCCCACTTCGCTTATGGTCAAGACCTTCAATGTCAAGCTGAAGGTAGTGGGCGGCCGCCAGTTGGAGTGCGGAGGTGCCATGGTTGGCAAGATGGCCAAAGTCCTATGGCTCGAGGGCTCCTTTGTGGAGACCATAAAGGTGGCAATTGGGTGGTTCTACATCACCGAGCCGCCATGATTTCAATGGGCGGCAACCCCGATTCTGATCTCGCTTCCCCACACGGCTCACATCATGGAAAGAGACGGGCCCGACGTGGGTGATTCGAAGAGCTGTCCGACTCCAAACCTGCGTCCAAACTTGGTGGACAAGAATCTCAAGCTTGTCAACGTAATCTGTGTGATGCTCATCTGCCGGATTCTCCCATGCCAAAGAACGGGCCTTCAATTTGTGGAGTTTGATCCGCACAACAGACCGATTTTGAGCCGCTCTTCGACACTACGTATTTAAGATGCCCGGAAGGTGCTGTTCAAGGCGCCAAGTTCCCGTGATCCGCCATCAAGATCACGGATTCAGCTCGCAGCGCAAGCCAGCGAGGTGTTATTTTACCTTTATGGGACTCTTTTTCATAGTTTGACTCTATGCGGATCTAAAACTCCCTAACTTTGACAGATCGGTCAAGACGCCCGGACAGATTAACCGTCTGCCCTTGCCGAAGACCCAGCAAACGCCGACCGACGGAAGTTGCCGGGTTCGACACCTCACGTGGTGCCGAGAAGAAGGCCACGGAACTCAAGGAGCTCGGCGCCAAAAGGTCGGACTCATCATCCGATGACTCGAGGCGAATCCTCCCTAAGGACGAGGAGGAGGAAGAAGCCTCTCTTCAATGGGGAGAGAAGAAAGGAAGGACGCCTGACCGGGAGGGCGGAGGTTCCACGAAAGGAAGGACCTTCCTCCGGACTTCTCCACCAACGCCGACAACGACGAGGAGGAGGGCCACCAAGGGCCAAGCCTCGGCGAGATCGTAAGTGTCCGGACTCCTAATAGCTCATGACTTTTATTTGTCGATAGTGTCTTCTAACGCCGAATATAACCATGTAGCCCGCCCATGGACGAAGCTCGCCGCTTGCCGAAGCGCCTCGATTCGCCGGATGAATAGCACTTCACTTCCGACCGCCTCTCTCCTCGTGACGCAGATTTACACCACGGTCGAGTCCTAAAAGGGGCCCAGCCAGGGGAGGTAGTCTTGGAGGCGCCAAGGCGACCTCCCAACTCCGGGCGCAGGGGGCGAGACCTCAGAGGGCTCTAAGTCCGCCCTCGGCTGAATCTGCATCGAACCTTCTGGTTCCAAGTCCGCAAGCGCCCTTCAGAAGAAGGGCAAGATCATGACGCCGGTGACTCTCCGGCCCATCCGGAGGCACCGGATAGCTTGCTGAGGCGCTTAACGGCGCCCATCGACGAGGAGCATCGCATCGTTATGAGTTTGGTGATCCAGAAGTTCAGTCCGCCAAGAGCGGCCTCGACTGAAGCCTCGTATCAGCCTTCTAACAGTGCTTTGAGGTAAGTTTAGAATATGTAAAATATTACCGCATAGACAGAGAGCCTCGATGCTTAGTTCGTGTTCGGAAAGAAAACCGGACTGAGGATCTAAAAGATATACGCAGGAGTCTAACATAAGTATGTCAATATGGTAATTCAGGCTGCGCTGCTGACCTTTGCCGCACTGACTGCGGAGGTAAATGCATTGAAGCAGAGCCTCGAGCGGTCCGAGAACGAGCTCGGCCTTGCCAAGAAGCAGCTCGAGGACAAGGAAGGTAAGTAATACCTTCTTAAAGTAATACCTTATAGAAAGGATTTGGTTGCAAAAATGATAGGACTAACGTGGTTATTCTAGGGGCCACGAACGAGGTGGCGACCTGAAGGAAGCGTGTCCACGGCCGAAGCAAAGCGGCCATGAGCGCACCGAGCGAGAGAAGCAGGAGGCGCGGGTGGCGGAGGTGCGGCAAGAGCTCCAGCTCGTGGAAAACACGAGTTTGGAGCATGACTCAAGACTCGAGAGTCCGAGCACGCCTCGCCTCTTGAGAGTGTCAAAGCCGCAAGGCCGAAGCTTCAAAAAGCCCTCAACCGAGCTCTCCAGAGCATTCGCAGATCTGCCCCAGAGGTGTCCGATGTCGTCATTTTTCACCGCGCCGAGGAGGGAGCTCGACGGAAAGGTGTTCGTCTCCGAGATAGCGAGGCCGACATCCGGTGCCTCTCGAGCGACCAGCTGAAGTAGCTGGTCGAGTCCGCAAGGTCGCCGAACAGGCCATGAAGGGCCTCATAATTCGGCCGTGGCCTAAGGAAGCCATGCCTGGAGCTACTTGGGCTAGTGCGGCGGCTGGTGGACGCCTGTCCATGGATTGAAGTCACTGCGCGCCCGCTCTGATTGAAGGTGCCTGTTGGCCTTGCCTGCTAAAGTGCACTTGGGCAAGCTGGATAGAAGCTTGTGACGGACGGGCCACCGCAGGGCAAGGAGCATCGCAAGCCCAAATGTACTATGAGGGCGCCTCAAGGGTGCCCGCTTTATAGCGGTGAATGCTCCAAAGATGTAATTTTGAATAGACTCGCATTTGTTATCCTCGACGCTGAAAACTTGTTCATATGCGCTAAGCAATGCTTGTGAATTTAAAATATTACCTTCAGGCGGCCGCTTATCAAATTTGAGAGATGGCAGTGTCGGCGTTCGGGAACGGGGTCCCTGACTTGCTCGCTCATGCCTCATGGGCGTGGCTCAAAGGAGGCCCAGCAGCCCATCTTCATCAACGCAAGCTCAAGACCTCGCGAGGGGCCAGATTGGGGCGGACGACAAGGAGCTTCTCGCACGGCCTCGCCAGCTGGCTCATGAGGAGGCGGAGAGTTCAAGGCAGGTACTCGCGAGGTGCCCATGACGCAAGTCATGATTTACCAAGGGCGCCACAAGCGCCAGCCCTCGCAGTTGTCCTCCTTTCCTGTTTGGTGCAAGGGAGCAAGCGCAAGCGAGAGCATCAAGCAAAGGCATCCATTTCGTGCAACAAGACGAGACCAGCCCAAACGGCCGGAAGGGAGTCAGGAGCCCAAGCAAAGGCCATCACCAGAGCCTTTGGCAAAGCGAGGACCAACTTTAGTCGTAATAAGTGTACCCGCTGTTCCCTTCAAATGGCCGATTGTTGGCGCCTTCCCGCCAATATTTGGGAAGAGGCCCAGGCCTTCGCCATATAAGTAGAGCTAGCCACCATAGTAGGGCATCAAAAAGAGAGACGAAGAGGCATCTTGAGAGACGAAGAGAGACCGAATCCTCATCAGAAACCAGAGCTAGAGCGATCAACACCACCTAGCAGTTCATCGCACTGCCAAGAATGCACTCGCGAGGCTGTTCTTCCTTGTATTGTTCTCGTCAGCCCAAGAGGCAATCCACCACACCACACACCGGAGTAGGGTATTACACCACAATGGTGGCCCAACCAAAGATAAATCTTGTGTCTTTGTGCAGTCCCTGTTAGTAGTTTAGGTCCTCGCGATTCGCCGGCGCGAGACGGTGGAAGGTTGATCTCCGCACGCACTGTTTTCAACCTTAAGGGTCTGCTGAACTCAAATTCGACATTTGGCGCACCAGGTAGGTGCGCTGAATCGCTTTTCGCCGCTTCGTTTTTCCCGACCACCGCAACCATGTTCGACGCTCATGGCTCTGCTGCTGAGCGCCGAGCCTCCTCGCCTCCCATGTCGACCAGACAGCTCCGTCGGCGGGCGCTTCGCCGTTTCGTCACTGCCATTAACGCCGCCACCGCTCGGGCGGGGAACGAAAAGCAAGCATCGCCCCAAAGACTCGCCCATGAGGCGGGACGCCGCACCGCCACGCCTTCGCCACCTCGCTGGTTTTTCGCCACGCTACCAGACGCCATGGAGGCCCGAGCTGCACTCATCGCGCAACGAGCTCCTGCGCTACCGCCTGCTGACGACGCTTACGAAGAATGGCTCGACCGAGTCGCCGAGCTCGTCTGCTGCAGCAGAGGCGCCCGCACCGTCCGTCTCATCAAGACTGCACTTCCTTGGGGCGATGAAGCTCCCGGGCGCCACCCGCCTCCTCAAGAAGGCGCCTGCCCCAAGGCGCGTGGGTCTCATATGCTGCGGGCCCCTAGGGCGAACCTGCTCCGCCAGCGCCGGGGGCAAGAGCAGAGCTGTCAAGAAGTTCTCGCCCACAAGAAGATGCCCGAGCGCCCTCGCCCAAAGACGCCAGACCTCTGCGCTGCCCCCAGCCAAGGCGCAGGGAGGCCCACAAGACCAAGCTCTCGTCCCCGAGGCCCTCACTGCCACGGGCGGGCTGCCGCGCTTTCACCTCCGAAGCTGCAGCGTCGCGCGGTTCGCCAATTTCAAGCTGCACCGCCTCGCCACGACGGCACGGCCGACCCTACGGAGTTCTCCAACTCTACGAGCTGGGCATCGAGGCTGCCAACGGGATGAAAAGGTCATGGCGAACTGGTTTCCATGGCGCCAAGGACGGGCCCGCACTGCTCCTCGAACTGCTCCACGCACGATCTCTTCCTCGGGCCGAGATGCGCAACCGCTTCATCGCCAACTTCCGTGGTACTCGCGATCGCCACCCGCCGTGAGCGACATGCGCCGAATCACAGCAGCTGTGGGAAACCCCGCAAAGTACATCCAACGCTTCAACAACGCGCGCCCAAGATCCCTGTGGTAACGGAGGAGGCCATCATCTCGCTTTCTCCGACGGCGCGCGCTGATGTCAAGATGAAGGAGGAGTCATGATGCATGAGGATCTGCACCTCCTTGAGCTGTTCAACTTGGCGACTGCGCGCCAGGCTGAGGAGGGCGCCTCCTCCTCGAGCTGCCTGCCGCGGATCCCAAGAAAAGAAGTCCAAGGCCAAGGACGTGAAGCGCAGGGGCTGCTGCATTTCAAGGCCGAACCGCATACCCAAGCGAGGCGAGATCAGCTCGAGTCCTCCAAGGGCAGCAGGTATCATGGTACCATGACCTCCACACCCACAACACCAATGAATGCCAAGAGCTCCAGTGTCAGACGCTGAAGGAAGGGAGCGGCAGACGCCCGAGCGCAGCGACCGGGCTATGGCCGAGGAGGAGGAAGGAATGCAGACGCTGAAGATCATGCCCGCGCCAAGGGTGGCGCGACCAACCTCAAGACCGCAGGCAAGACCCGGCCATGCGAGGGAGGCCGGAGGATCAGCTCACGAGGATCGCCTGCAGGGAACGCAGGCTCCTCCGCTCGCCGCCACCGCCAAGGAGAATTGAAGACCGCCATCAGACGATGGGGCTGGGGCTTCAGAAGCGCGGCGATCGCCGCATCCCGGGCGGAGCTCAAGCCCCAGCCTCTCAAGCATCTTCAAGCAGTTCGCCCAAAGTGAATGCAGTCCTCCCAAGCTCGGCCACGCGCCTCTCGTGGTCGGGCGGCGCCATCACGCTCAGCTCAGCGGATCAGCCTGGCGCGCTGCCACACCGGAGTTCTCCCGATGCTTTGTTCCCCAATCATCGCGAATGTGCTAGTCACCAAGACCCTCATCGACGGGCGGGCAGGACTCAACGCCCCGTCCGTGGAAACATTCAACAATCTTCGCGCCTTACAATACCTTCAGCCAACCAAGCCTCTTCTCCGAGTCACCGACGGCTCCACGGTCCCGATCGGGCAGGTCCGCTTTCCTGTCACCTTCGGGCTCGCGATAACCACCGACCGAGCCTATTGACTTCGACGTCGCCACATTCGCCGGCCAGATAACGCCATCCTCGGCACCCAGATTGGCCAAATTCATGGTCAGAACTCCACCACGGCTACAACGCCCTCAAGATGCCAGAAGCGGGTCATCACGGTGCCCCGTGAAGAGAGAGACGAAGGCGCCCCCCGAGCGAAGCTTTTCAGCCGATCGCTAGAAGACCTGCACCACAAGAGCAGGAGGCCTCCCGAGGCCGCACTCAAGAAGAAGAAGACATCGACCGCCCGGCCTCAAGAGGCAGGCCTCTGGCGCGGGCGCCGGGCCAGGGGAGCCTTCCATCGCATAGGAAAGGCGCCCGCGCCTCCCTGTGCCGGGCTCGGGCTCTCCCCGAGGGCCGCCGACCTCACCAAGGTCTCGTGGAGGCGCTTGGGCACCACGTGGAGGCGTGTCAAGCACGCCTCTGCAAGGTGAGCAGGCAAGGAGGGCCGAACCTCGGAGTTCGCCAAGGCCGCTCAGAGCTACAAGAGTCAAGGGTCATGAGGGGCAGCCGCCACTGGCTGTGGCCCCCATCCAGCGAGGATGGTGGGCTGCGCTCAGATCGACATACCAGGCTCAACCGAGCCGCCTCAAGAGCGCCTGCCTCGCGAGTGGGACGCTATGAGGCCCGCCCACAGCCACGCGCGATGCCTCATGGCCTGCCAAACGCTGCAGTCAGTGCACCAGCTGCCTCATGATGGCCATCCCGAGGCTCAAGAGGTCGCACGCCGCAGCCCCGGGCGGAGATGGAGATGGCTCATGAGGAGCCGCCAGCCGCTTCGATCCTCCCGAGGCCTCCGGCCCTGGGGGCTCATGAGGATCGGCTCCCGCAACCCACCGAGTCTGCTACACCAACTCCACCTCGTCCCCAACATCACCAGTGACATCTTTAAGTTTTATTTCCGCTCGAGCGCTTTCAGGAAGCATTATTCCCTGTGCCGCTGTGGGTCCGTCCCCGCAGCGGTATCCCTTTATTTCATGTCATTAGCCTATCCTGTTGGGGCGCCTGGCTGCATCATCCCTGCCGCCGGCCTGTCCCAATGCATGTATCCTTCTTTGCGCTTTCCCTAGGATTATGCTCTCGCTCCACCATGCTTGTTATTTGGTGCCCTTTCCCGGTGACGGAATCTTGCACGTTAAATGGGGGTGCCCGAGCATCGCGACTGTGGCTCCTACCGCCTCCGCCCTCACCCTCCGGGTCTTGTCCATGGCATCGCGACCGGCTTGCCAGCCGACGGCCGAGACTAGCCCGAGAGCCGGGACCCGAGGACATAGAGTTTCATTATCTAACCTAGCTTATGCTAAAGGGGGTGCCCGAGCATCGCGACTCAGTGGCTCCTACCGCCTCCGCCCTCACCCTTTGGTCTTGTCCATGGCATCGCGACCGGCTTGCCGCCGACGGCCGAGACCAGCCCGAGAGCCGACCGAGGACGAGAGTTGTCAGATCCGGACCCAGCTTGCTGCTAAAGGGGGTGCCCGAGCATCGCGACCAGGCTCCTACTGTTCTCCGCCTCACCTCCGGTCTTGTCCATGGCATCGCGACCTGGCTTGCCAGCCGACGGCCGAGACCAGCCCGAGAGCCGGACCCGAGGACGAGAGTTTCATTATGTAACCCAGCTTATGCTGCTAAAGGGGGTGCCTCGAGCATCGCGACCAGCGCCCTACTGCTCTCCGCCTCACCTCTGGTCTTGTCCATGGCATCGCGACCTGGCTTGCCACGACGGCCGAGACCAGCCCGAGAGCCGGACCAAGACGAGAGCACCGCATCCGCCAAATTTGCAGGAACACACTCAAGATAAGGCCTGAGCCAGCGCAACCCGCCTTGAGGTAGGGCCTCAGAGTCCTGCTGCTGGCTCACGGGTGCCCCAACACACCTCGCGAGGCCTCTCGCGCCTCCAAAGCAACTAATGGCAGGACTAACGATCGCCATCATGAGCTCTTGTTCCTTTTGTGGTGAACCTGCAGGTCCCTCCAAGGAGCACGGAACGACCTCGCCATGCAATCTCTCGCCGCCCAGGCACGGACCTGGCGCTGCACCAGAAGCATTGTCCTGACCTCGAGATAAGTCACCCTGACACGCTTAGTTATCGCAATACCATCCCCACACCCAATGCAACCCCTGTTAGCAACGCCGCCTCCTTTTCACCGAATGATGGCTGCTTGAGCGCCAAGGGGACCCCTAACATCGCGACTCGAGGCTTTTTATCGACCTCGGTCGCCACCTCCTCGCCTTGACCACGGCATCGCGACCGGCATACCAGCGACGGCCAAGCCGCTTTGGGACTGGACTGACGGGCGCAGAGCATCAAACCTCACGAGGTCCGGAAGGAAGAAACTCAGCTAGAACGGAATGAGCATCTCGCACCGCCTCATAAAAAGGGTTATATTGACAAACGGTTACAAACGTTTTACAAGCCCCTCTGGGTACATTCCTCGATCTCGCAGAACAAAAGACGCGAATCCTAAGGAGTCCTACCTACAGGGACCACCGCAGCAGACGCCATCATCAACAAGGCACACCCGTCCGCGCCAACCCCATCCAGATTAGGGGCGGCGACGCTCGATTAGCCCGCCTCTGCCCGGAGCGGCGCAGCTCGGGGCTCAGAGTCGCTGTCGCCGCCGCCTCCGCATCGCTGAAGAGCTCGGCGGAGTCGCTGGATCCTCCGCGCCTTCGCTGCCTCGAGGAGCTGCCAAGGGAGTGGTCGGTCGGCTCTGCCTCACCACAAGCAGGACCTGCACCACCTCTCCGGGCAGCACTTCCAGCCGACGACCTCCGCGTCAAGACCTTGAAGGACACCACCAAGCACCATCATACCTGTGGATCGTGAAGGCGCCTCGCCCCGCAGACCTGGCACTCGCCCAGCCTCGAGTCATGAAGACTCGCCTGGGCACCACACGACCTGCCGCCTGCTATGAGGGTGCCGCAGCCGGCGTGTTGCAGCCAGAGTCCCAGGGTTCCTTCACGGACGACGGAGGCAAAGAAAGAAGGAAGACGAATCCAAGACTTAGGAGGCGTGGCGACGCATCACGAACTCCGGCAGAGCCTCGGCGGACTCCTGGGGAAGACGACACCTTCGTGACTCCGCCAGCTGCCGGCGCGGCGTTGTTGTGGCGCCCGCGGCCGCCTCCTTCAGAGCCGCCAACGGCGCAGATAAGGAAGAGGAAACCTGGTGGCGGTCGCGCGCACCAGGGCATGGGCGCTCTCGGCACGCGCTTGCCCTCGACACCAGAGAGCAAGCCGCTTTTGGGGGAGCAGGTCAGATCCTCTTGAGGAGCCTTTCCTTCTCTTCCGTGGAGAACCGTGGATCGGAGCCATGGCAACCGACGAAACAAGGAGGAGGAGAAGCGTAGGATAAACCGAAGGGCGCGCCGCTCCTGCATTTATAGCCGGGCGAAGGCCAACCGCCGGCCTCCACGATCACCGTAATCATGACCGACTCGCATACAGGGACTTGTCGAATCCGGGTGGTTACCGAGGCATCGGGGGAAGCAAAGCGCACGCTGTCCAATCAACCGCCACGCGGCGCCTAAGGTCAGCTGTTAGGGCCCGTGACGCTCACACTTGCCCTTTCGCCTCTGCCGCCGCTGTTCGGGCGCGCCAGGCCCGGGCTACTGCGGTGTTCGGGAAAGGGGGTCCCCAGACTTGCCTCGCTCGCGGCCTGCGGCATGGCTCAAGGAGGCCCAACGAGCCCATCTTCATCAACGCAGCTCAAGACCTCGCGAGGGGCTGGAGCCTCAAGGGGCAGACGATAAGGAGCTTCTCAAGACGGCCTCACAGCTGCTCGCCATGAGGAGGCGGAGAGTTCAAGGCAGGATACCTCGCGAGGTGCCCATGACGCAAGCCATGATTTACCAAGGGCGCCACCGGCGCCAGTCGCCAGCAGTTGTCCTCCTTTCCTCTTTGGTGCAAAGGAGCAAGCGCAGCGAGAGCATCAAGCAAAGGCATCCATTTCGGTGCAATAAGACCGAGACCAGCCCCAACGGCCGGAAGGGAGTCATTGGAGCCCAAGCAAAGGCCATCACCGTAGCCTTGGCAAAGCGAGGACCAACTTTAGTTAGGATAAGTGTACCCGCTGTTCCCTTCAAATGGCCGATTGTTGGCGCCTTCCCGCCAATATTTGGGAAGAGGCCTGTGGCCTTTGCCTATATAAGTAGAGCTAGCCACCATAGTAGGGCATCGAAAAAGAGAGACGAAGAGGCATCTTGAGAGACGAAGAGAGACCGAATCCTCATCAGAAACCAGTAGCTAGAGCGATCAACACCACCTAGCAGTTCATCGTGACTGCCAAGAATGTACCATGAGGCTGTTCTTCCTTGTATTGTTCCTCGTCAGCCCAAGAGGCAATCCACCACACCACACACCTGAGTAGGGTATTACACCACAATGGTGGCCCGAACCAAGATAAATCTTGTGTCTCTTGTGCTGTCCTGTTAGTAGTTTAGGGTCCCTGCGATTCAAGCGGTGCGAGACGGTGGAAGGTTGGATCTCCGCACACTCCTCTGTGTTCGAACCTTAAGGGTCTGCTGAACCCAAACCCGACAAAGAAGTCATTGGCTTCAGCCCCATGCCACGAAAATGGGTGTTCGGATAAACTTGAGCGCTTTGTTCCCATTCTTGGGTCCTTCTAGGGAGGCACTCAACGCAAGAACAAGGCAACCGGACTATAGTGCTTGAACACTCTCACTTAGCCATAGAATTCTATAATTTTAAATTTCATGAAGCCCCTAGTATTCGAAGACCGAGTTCGTATGCTTATCCACGCCTTTGGCCGGACAATGCCGACTCGCCTAAGCGCATAAGTCTTTAGGGACCCAAAATCTCTCGAAGAGCGACTCGCTCGCCTTTATCATGACGGTCAGTTTTAGCTTTCCACCGAGGTGCTCAACCCAGCTCAACCGGGCACAATCGTAGTGGTTCTCCCAGCTACCTTAGCCGATATAACGGAACGAAGGTACCAAAACATGGGAGCCGGCAAACCCAACTATTGACCCACGACATGATTCGAGCCGATGCATATAATGCTATAAGTTCGGGTGCCGACTTGTGAAAGTGTTCGGACTTATCACACCATATTTTTGGGGTACTTAAGCCCCGTGTATTGGCCGCACTAAAGTGTACAGTGCAACATGTCATGAATGAAAATATATATAGATAAAGAAAGGAGTGCAATAATAGGCAAAAGCTATGTATTGTTTATTCAAAAAGGTACCGCAATGAAAGCGTAACGATACAAATAGTGCGATAAGCAAGGATGGGACTATTTAATATGTCCTCTCAGGTAAGCTGGGATGGTATGTAAAAGGTATAATGCTCGTAGTAGAGACCACCGACACTCGACGAGCTTTCTTCTTCCCCGGCTGTTGCATCGTGAGTTCGCAATTCTAGTGCCGGACAGGCTTTTGGAAAACGGAGTCATGAAAGTAAGAGAAAAGAAGAAAGAAAAGAATGACACAATGGAGCCCCTCGTGCGTTGAGCCGCATTCTGGCGCGCAGCTTGTCGTGCCCTTCCCTTATGCCCATGGTATCTCCAAAGCGAGTTATGTACGCCAGTAGTATCGGCTTCGCACCCGCGAGGGCTGGGGTTAGCAGGATTGCTACGCTGCTTGGATTGTGCCAGCGGTCTTGTTGTAGACTACCCGGCGCGCTTGATGGTGGCGGACGCTTAATAGCCGGACTCGAGAATTGCTGTGAGAGGCTGCTTGCACCTCCGCCGCGAGGGCAGCTGTGCTCCTCCGCTCAAGAGAGCGCTCGTGTTTCCATTGACCGTGATTACTCCTTGAGGGCCGCATCTTGAGCTTGAGGTATGCGTAGAAAGGGACCGCATCGAACTTTGTAAATGCGGTTCGCCCAAGCAAAGGCATGATAGCCGCCATGAACGGGACTATGTCAAGATTAACTCTTCGCTTCGAAGTTATCCAGGATCCAAAGACCACTTCGAGTATAACCGAGCCTGCATAATTGGCCTCTACACTGGTATGACGCCTTTAAAGGTCGCCTTTGTGGGTTTAACTTGAGGGTATATGCCCATTTTATGATCAGATCCCGATAGAGCAGGTTCAGTTGCTACCGCCCCATCAGACTCTAGTTAGGTGGAATCCGTCGATGATTGGGTCAAGAACCACGCGCGAATCCGCCATGGCGGATGCTAGTGGGTGGTCCTTCATCAAAGGTGATCGGGCAGAGGACCATGGGTTGAACTTTGGGGCGATCGGCTCCATCGCATATATGTCCTTTAGTGCATGCTTCCGCCCTTTTGGGTATGTGGGTTATGATATCATGTTCACCGTCCGCACTTGTGGGGGAAGCCCTTCCGTCTCTATTGTTCGGGCGGTCGGGCCTCCTCATCATCGCTATGCAGCCCCTTGTCACTGAGTTCGCATTTAACTTGCCTCGCCTGCTTGAAGACCCAATAACCTCGTTGGTGTGGTTGGCTAGTTTTTCAGGTGCCATGTATTTGGCATGAGCGATCGAGTATTCGGTCCAGATTGACGGGCCCCGAGTATTTCTTTTGAACGGCTTTTTCGCTATCGGGTTTAGAGCCTCGAATCCGCATTTACCGCCAGATTCTTCAGATTATCGCCATTAATGCGCGCTTGTGCTTGCTGCGACGCGACCGCCATTACCGTCCTTGGTATCCGAACTACCGTGGTTTTGGTCAAGTTGTTGCTACGAGCTAGCTAGTTGTCCTCTCCCGCAAAAGCGGGTCATGAGTGTTGTGAGGGCTGCCATGGATTTCGCTTTTCCGTCCCTAGGTGCCGGGCAAGCCACTCATCGCGGATGTTATGTTTGAAGGCTGCAAGGGCCTCTCGATCCGGACATACCAAATATTTGATTTTTCTTGGTTAGGAACCGTGTCTGTAATTGTCCGGCCGATTCTTCCGCTGCTGAATTATGTGGCTGAGGTCATCGGCGCTCGGTGGTCGCACATATGTGCCCGGAAGTTATCAAGGAATGCGGCTTCTGTGTCCTCCCAACAACCAATTGATTCTCGCCGGCAGCTGTTAAGCCAATGCCGAGCTGGTCCTTTAAGCTTGAGGGGAGGTATTTGATGGCATGTAGATCATCACCAAGGGCCATGTGGATATGGAGGAGGTAGTCCTCATCCAAACCGCATGATCTGTTGTGCCATCGTGATGTTTCGATGTTTACGGGTTTGAAACCCTCGATTTGATGATCCATCACTTCGCCCTGTGAAGCATAGTGGTGTGGCGCCCAGATTGAGCTTATATCACGACGCAGCTCAAATGAGCTTTGTTCATCAGGTTCGCCCGCCGAATTGCTGTATCCGGCGTGACGGTTATCGTCGCATGTCGTATGCCCACGCGATCCTTAGATCGATCTTGTTTGCCTTGCCTTGTCCTCCAATATGTCTCGCAGTCCGGCGCGCTTCCCCGCGCCTTGGTACTTTTTCGAGCGACCGCCGGGTGCGGCTTGAATGGAGGGTCTAGAGGCTCTCTGTCATGACCACGGGTGGCTGGTCGGCCGATCATGCGCTGGTGATGTAGGTTTGGGTGCCTTCCTCTAATTGGGGTAGCAGCCTGCTTTTGGGTATCTAGGAGGGCGCTCGAGTTCAGACTCTTCGCTGCAAGGACTTCACCATCCGCACCTAGCAATTCTTGGTCAGCTCTAAGTCTGCTGCTTTTTTTCTTGAGGCTGCTTGTCGTGGCCATAAGCCCGCGCTTGAAACGCCTCTGTTCGGCGGATCCTCAGCACGATAAATTGGCTGCCGCCGAGGCTTGCCTCATCTTCGGAGGGAGGCATATAATTATCGCCCTCCACCTCCCCGTCCTGCCGCTTCTACCATGAGGGCTGGCTTCTCCTCCTCCCCGCTGAATCCTCACCGAGGGGTTGTCTTCGCACCGTCTGGGTGTTATTATCTCCTGTGCCGAATCACCGCTTTTGCTGTGGCGGATTTAGAGCGGCGCCACCGACGCCGCGCTTGGGCTGTTTCTTGAGGGGCCATCTCCGCTGTTCCATCGCTGCTCCCATCTTTTGGGATGTCCACCATGTATATGTCGTGATCACGAGGTGGCCTTCCAGCCTCGTAGGCGCTGGTTCTGGTCGCTCCAGATCGCCATCCATACCGCCGATGTCTTCGGAGTCAAGTCGAGCATGTCGCTTAAATCATCGACAAATGGCTACAAAGTGGGTGGTGGGTGGGCGTGAATTTCTTTTGTCGCCCGCATCCCAACCTTCCCGACCGTAGTCCGCTAGGGCTCTCCGATAAAGAGAGAGACTTTAGTGAATTCAGGATGTCGCCAAAGGGCGAGTGCTGAAAGATGTCCGCGTAGTGAACTCCATGACCGTGCCCAATCGGATTCGATTGACGGGCGCTGGAGGTTCGGAGTCCGGAGAGGAGTCCGCACCTTGAGTCACGGATTCGCAGCGATGGGATGGTGTTCGCTCAACCGCCGAGAGATCGTGAGCCCCGAGGCGTGTGTCCAGGCACTCGCCCTCGCCGACGGAGTCGGCTCCGAGCTAAGGGTCGAGCGGACGCCGGTGCGGCCTCCATGGCAATCGTTTCGCGGCAGAGCTAGATCGCGCTCCATCGAGACAAAGCAGCGCGCTTGGTTGTGGCTCAATCCGTCAAGATCAAGTCTCCGCGATGTCGGCCGTGTAGTTCAAACTCCCAAATCTGACCTGATGGCTGGGGCATAGATTTCGATCGCCTCCAGATGGCCAACTGAATTGGCCCGCAGTAAAGCCGCCAATACGAAGATCTGTCCGGGAGAAAAGTCTCACCGACCGCGCCGTTGTTGATGATCGGGAGCCAT
>JAHIAM010003370.1:0-81781 GCA_021605205.1 Aegilops longissima | reverse complement strand
CGCCCGTGGCCTCGGCTACGTAAACCGAAGACTTCGCCGATTAGCGAGGAACTGACCG
Organism: Aegilops longissima; assembly: GCA_021605205.1. Classification (NCBI taxonomy): domain Eukaryota; kingdom Viridiplantae; phylum Streptophyta; class Magnoliopsida; order Poales; family Poaceae; genus Aegilops; species Aegilops longissima. The sequence goes on along the minus strand of JAHIAM010003370.1, from coordinate 81,723 downwards.
AGAGTAGCAAAGTGCGGCTGGTTGTTTCTTGACCTTGATTTCCTTGATCTGCCTTGCTCTTGGGTACGCTTCTGCAAGAGCTGCAAAATCATCTCGAGCATTGGCATTGGTGGCTGCCATGATAGTTGTTGCTCCGGAGGCGGAGGTGGAGGTGGAGGGTCTGACCGATTCCCATCATTTCGCTCCGGATTCTGACGCTACATGGAGCCATCCTCGAAGAGGGTGACATCCGTTAGCACTTGATAGAAAAATAGTCAAGTAGAATCAACGGATAGAAATTTGCAACATATAGTCTTCACAATAAACATTCGAACAAGGATGAACGAATGAATTCCAAAAGCTAATCATCACACGTCCATTAAGGTGAGAAGCCACTTGATTAAGGTTGATGAAAAAATAACAAGGTACGATCGAACAAATAAGTGGTAAGGATTACCCAATCACAAACCAAATATCTCATGGAAGAAATGCTAAGAGCTACTTGAATCCCACTTATAAACTCCCAAACTTTCCTCGATGCGGCTATATCTCCCACGTGTCGGGCACGACTTAGAGGCATAACCGCATTGAAAGCAATGTCGCAAGTGAGGTAATCTTCACACAACCCATGTAATACATAAGGGAAAGAGATACATAGTTGGCTTACAATGCCACTTCACACAATACATAAATAAACATCCATCATTCAGATTACACTCAAGGTCCGACTACGGAACCAAAATAAAAGAAGATACCCCAAATGCTACACAGATCCCCGATCGTCCCAACTGGCTCCACTATCGATCATCGTGAAAGACACATAGTAACGACCACGCCTCGTCGAACTCCCACTTGAGCTCGGCTATGCGCCACCTGACCGCATCGCCGGCACCGCAACTGTTTTGGTAGAATCTGTGAGTCACGGGACTCAGCAATCTCACACCCGCGAGATCAAGACTATTTAAGCTTATAGGAAGGACAGAGTTGTAAGGTGGAGCTGCAGCAAGTTTACCAGCATATATGGTGGCTACATTCGCAAAAGAGAGCGAGAAGAGAAGCAAAGCACGGTCGTGAAGCTAGTAGCGATCAAGAAGTGATCCCGAACTACTTACGCCAAACATAACTCCAACATCAGTTCACTTCCCGACTCACCGAGAAGAGACCATCACGGTTACACACGCGTTGATGTGTATTTTAATTGAGGTCAACTTCGGTTTTCTACAACCGACATTAACAAATTCCCATCTGCCTCATAACCGCGGCACGGCTTTCAAAGATAATACCCGCAGGGTGTCCCAACTTAGCCCATTATAAGCTCTCACGGTCAACGAAGGATATTCCTTCTACCGAAGACCCGATCAATCTCGAATCCCGGACTACAAGACATTTCGACAGAATAAAACAAGACCAGAAAAGCCACCCGACAGCCGACAAACCCGATAGGAGCTGCACATATCTCGCTCGTGGCACATCCGGATGAACACTACGCACGGCAACCGAAGATGCCCCAAGTTGCCTCAGGGTGGCACCGCAAGTGGTTTAGTTTGGACCAACACTCAAGGAGCATTGGCCCGGGGTTAAATAAAGATGACCCTCGGCTCGCGAAAACCCGGGGAAAAGGCTTAGGTGGCAAATGGTAAAACCAAAGTTGGGCCTTGCCGGAGGAGTCTTATTCAAAGCGAACTGTCAAGGGGGTCCCATAAATCACCCAACCGTAAGGAACGCTAAATCAAGGAACATAACACCGTATGACGGAAACTAGGTGGCAAGAGGAACAAAACACTGTGCATAAGGCCGAGCCTTCCACCCTTTACCAAGTATATAGATGCATTAATTATAGCAGATATATTGTGATATCCCCAACAAGTAAACATGTTCCAACAAGGAACAACATCTCCATGTTCCAACAAGGAACAAACTTCATCTTCACCGCAACTAGCAACGCTATAAGAGGGCTGAGCAAAGCGGTAACATAGCCAATCAACGGTTTGCTAGGAAAGGATGGTTAGGGCTGACATGGCAATATGGGTGGCATGATAAGCAAGTGATAGGCATCATAGCATAGGCATAGCAAAAGAGCGAGCATCTAGCATAGCAAAGATAGAAGTGATTTCGAGGGTATGGTCATCTTGCTCGCAATGTTCTCGAGTTGTCGAAAGCTTGATCCTCGTAGCGCTTCTCAACAGGTTCCTCGCTCACGCACTCGCCTCCGGCTCTACCCAAAGCAAGAACACAAACAAAGGAACCACAATAAATCACGGTGCAATGCACAAGCAACATGATGCAAAACATGACATGATATGCGAGATGTGATATGCAATGCGATGCGCCCCGAAGGAAAATGATGAACCAGGCATCAACTTGGCAAACCAAGTATGCCACTGAAAGATGAGATGATTTCGCTGAAATCGATATAAAGATCACCGAATCGGATGCACGGTTTGCAAATGACAAGCAAAACAAGAATGGCACAAATCTGCCATTAACAAAGATGATGCCACTTAGCAAGCAACAAGAAATTAAGCTACTGCACCCAAACGTACCAACAAAGTATATGGCAGTGATCTACTCAAGATGCTTGACAAAAGATGAACACTGAGCTACGGCTAAATCACATCATAACAGGTCCAAACAAGCATGGCAAAAGTGCAAAACATATCATTCACAGACTTAGTGAAATTATCGAACATGGCAAAATCAGCATCAGGTAGCAATGTTCAGAGCAAGAAAACAACATGCTACAGGAACTTATAATAGCAAAACAAGGCATGGCATGAATCTACTCAAAGCATAGAACAAAAGTCCCTTACTGACCATAAGCCAAAAAGGATCAGAAAATATAGTAGCACCCATGTCAATATAGCAAGTTTCATAATGATTCAAAGAACATGGCATGTCAAAAACAGATAACAAGTAGGCATGTTTAAGAGCTCAAAGCACTCACTACAGAGCCTTTCATGATAAACTAAGCATACATACATCAAGAAGACATGGCATAGAAGACATACATGGCAAGAACAACATCATAGCATACACGGATCAACCACAACAACCTTGGCAAAATTGAATAACATGTAAACAATCTGCCAGGAAACATTTTATAGCAAAAGTAGAGCTCGATTGACTCAAGCTATGGCACTCCATAATTGCAAACAAAGGCATGGATGGATAGAGCATAACCATATGTTCAAAACATCCTTATGAAGTATCTCAAAATATGCATGGATCTCTCAGTAGCATCAAGTTAACATGGCATCAAAATATCAAGAAAACAGGGCTGAAATCAGCAACATCATGACACCTAGTTTGCATGCTTGTGCTAGTCACCACATAGATCACAAAAATACATGGCATACACCCCTGGAAAGATGGCATGGCATATTACAAAACACATGTAGGACTCAAATTCATAGGGTGCACACATCAATCATAGCAAAATAACAAAAGTGCATGTTCTGTTAAGAAATGTAAACTAACATCACATAGCCCTCTTCCAACAGCATTTCGGGCATCAAGATGAGCTCAAATGAAAATGATGCAATGAGATGAAATGATCTACTCTTCGAGACTAACATTTTGACATATTACACGCATGAAAACGGAGCTACAGATGCAAAGTTATGATGCGCTGAAAATGCCACAAATTAATCACCGAAATAAAACTTAGACGAATTTTGAGGGGGAAGAAGTCAACCTTCCTCGATCCGATCGATCCGATCCGGCGACGGCGGCGGCGGGCGCTGCTCGCCGGAGTTTCTAGGGAGGACGGGCCGGAGGCGAGGGCCGAGAGGAGGCGGAGGAGGCGGCGGGCCGGCGCGGGCGGGGCGGCGGGCGCGGCGGCGGGCGGCGGCCGCGCGGCGACGGGCGGCGGCGGGGCGCGGGCGGCGGCGGCGGCGGCGCGGCGGCGGGCGGGCGGCGGGGCGGCGGCGGCGCGGGCGGCGCTGGCGGGCGGGGCGCGGCGGGCATGGGGCGGGGCTGGGGGGCCGGGGGCTCGCGGGCGGCCGGGGGCGGCGGCGCGGCGCGCGGCGCGGGCGCGGCCGGCGCAGGCGCGGGCGGATTTCGTCCGCCGGACCGGTCGGTCCGGGGCGATGAGGGGAAGGCTAGGGTTTGTACCGGATTTGGAATGGGGGTGTATATATAGGCATAGAGGGAGCTAGGAGAGTCCAAATGAGGTGTAGTTACCACACGATCGTGATCGAACGACGGAGAGCATGGAAGTGACTTAGATGGGTTATTGGACTATTTTGAAGGGTGTTGGGCTGCAACTTAAAAGAGGCCTTTGCGAGAGTGCGTTAACTGCTGAGTACCAAACGAGCTCCAAATGACCAAACTTGACCGTGGTCTACCGTGGTATACCAAGGCCACTTGACAAACCTCGTCCATTCCGAGAAAGTTTAGTACCCGCCACGGAAAAACGTAAAAGGGGACGCCGGGGACATAGGAGTGCCGGATTGCAAAACGGACAACGGAAAAATGCTCGAATCATGAGACTAACACGTATGCAAATGCGATGCACATGATGACATGATATGAAATGCATGACATGGACAAAATGCAAAATGAAGAAAAACCCAACCACGGAGGGAATATCATATCACAATGCCGAAAATGGCAAGAGTTGGAGTTACAAATATGGAAAGTTACATCCGGGTGTTACAACACTCCACCACTACAAGAGGATCTCGCCCCAGATCTAGGACCGAAAGAACTCCGGATATTCGAACGGAGGTGATCCTCGCCCCCTGTGTGGCTTCTCGGTCGGAATGGTGTGACCACTTCACTTTCAGGAATTTGATTGACTTGTTGCGTAGTCTTGCGCCGGTTTCTTCAAGAATAGCAACGGGTGCTCATGATAAGAGAGATCTTCTTGAAGGTCAATTTCTTCGTTGATAGTGCGCTCAGAGTCTTGAAGCACTTGGCGGTTGTGACACGTGAAACACATCGCACGCTCGCGGGTTGGACGGAAGCTCGTTGATAGGCTAGATCGCTTTTTGCCAATGATCTTGAAAGGACCCACGATCTAGGGGCAAGCTTCCTTTGATACCGGGTTTACGAGTGCCTTTCATTGAGAGACGCGAGGTAGACATGGTCTCCGATTTCAAAAGCCACATCACGGTGCTTGTCATCATAATAGTTCTTCCGCGCGATTATGCTGCTTTGAGATTCTCACGAATGACTTTGCACATTTCTTCGCTTCGTGGATCAAGTCATTGCCAAGAAGTTGGCGCTCACCTGCCTCGACCAATTGAGAGGAGTACGCACTTTCGCCATAGAGAATTTCAATGGGGCCTTGCCCAACTCGCTTGGAAGCTGTTGTTGTAGGAGAACTCGCATATGGAAGACAATCTTCCCACTTCATACCGAAGGAAATGACACAAGCCCCGAGCATATCTTCAAGGATTTGATTGACTCGCCGACTTGGCCACTTGTTTGAGGATGGAAAGCTGTGCTGAAACGAATGTTGGTGCCCATGGCCTTCAAAAGAATCCCAAAACTTGGAGGTAAAGATGCTGCCACGGTCCAAGAGATCACTTGTGGAATGCCGCAAGGAGACAATCCTCGAGGTGTATAGCTCGCCAACCGAGCTGCTGTGATAGATTCTTTGATAGGAAGAAAATGAGCCACTTTAGTAAGCTTGTCAATGACAACGAAGATAGCATCATTTCCACGCTTGGACTTTGGAAATCCAGTCACAAAGTCCATTTCAATATGATCAAACTTCCATTCGAATAGCAAGAGGTTGGAGGAGACCAGCTGGTCGTTGGTGTTCTGCTTTCACTCTTCTCGCAGACATCACACTCATTCACGAATTGAGCAATTTCGCGCTCATTCGAGTCCACCAATATGACTGCTTGAGGTCATGGTACATCTTCGCATTTCCGTGATGAATGGATAGAAGCGAATTGTGTGCCTCGCTCATAATGACTTTACGAGATCACCCTTAGGAACCACAATCCGTCCTCAAGAAAAGAGTATCTTTGTCATCAATGTGGAAGCACTTGTACTTGAAATGCCCTTGTCGATACCACGCTTCACCTTTTTCACCATGGTATCCAGGAGTTGAGCCTCACGAATCTGATCTTCCAAAGTAGGAGAGACTATGAGGTTGGCAAGAAAGCCTTGAGGAACAACTTGAAGATTCAGCTTATGGAAAGCTTCACAAAGATCCGTTGAAGGGCTTGAGGATTAAACTGCTGCAAGAAGCCTTCCCGCTCAAAGCATCTGCAATGACATTGGCCTTGCCCGAGTATATTCAATACTTGGGTTGTACTTTTGAATCATTTCACCCATCGAGTTTGCCTCGAGGTTGAGGTTGGGTTGAGTGAAGATATACTTGAGGCTCTTGTGATCGGTGAAAATGTCCACTTTCCTTCCCAACAAGAGATGTCTCCATGTTATCAATGCATGGACAACGCCGCCAACTCAAGATCGTGAGTGGGGTAGTTCTTTTCGCTGGGCTTCAATGACGAGAGGTATAAGCCACAACTCTTCTCTTGCATTAACACAGCACCGAGACCTTGAAGAGAAGCATCACGTAAAACTTCAATGGCTTGGATTCATCAGAGGAGTCAAGACAGAGCTGTGACGAGTTTCTCTTGAGAGTATTGAAAGCAACGCCACACTCAGAGACCGTATATACTTCACATGCTTCGAGGAGGTTGGAAAGAGGCTTTGCAATCTTGGAGAAGTTCTCAACGAATCTTCGCAATAGCTTGCAAGACCAAGAAAATCATGGAGCTGCTTGACATTCCGAGGAGGTTCCCAATTCACAATCATGACACCTTCTCGGATTAACAGCGATGCCCTTGGCGGAGATGATATGACCAAGATAAAGCACTTCATCAAGCCAAAATTCACATTTGGAGAACTTCAGATAGAATTGATACTCGAGCTTGTCTAGCACCAATCGCAAATGTTTGGCATGATCCTTCTTATTCTTGGAGAAGACCAAAATATCATCAAGATAGACCAAGACGAATTCATTGGTGTAGGGGTTGAAGATGAAGTTCATCATCCGAGAGAATGTTGGAGGAGCATTGACAAGGCCGAAAGACATGACAAGATATTCATAAGAACCAAAGCTTGTTCTCAATGCTGTCTTGGGAATATCTTGTTCACGAATGCGAATCTGATGATAACCCATACGAAGGTCAAGCTTGGAGAACACTTTAGCACCTTTGAGTTGCTCAAAAGCTCATTGATGTTGGGAAGTGGATACTTGTTCTTGATTGTCTTCTTATTCAATGGACGGTAATCGACGCAAAGTCGGTCCGCGCCATCCTTCTTCCGACAAAAGAACACCACAACCCCAAGGAGATGAACTCGTCCGATCAAACCCAGACGCTCTTGTTCATCGAGCTGCTTCTTCAATTCCTTCAGCTCATCAGGTCCAAGCTTGTATGGACGCTTGCAAACGGGTTCAAGGCCGTGCTCAAGATCGATAACTAACTCAATCGGCCGATGAGGAGGCATTCCCGAAGCTCTTCCGAAAGACATCTTGGTACTCACAAACGATCGAATCGAGAGATAGCATCCAATTCGCCTCTTCTCATTGAGAGAAAACAACCAATGGTTTCATCACGAAGCGCATAGATGATCACATCATTAGAAGAGTGAGTCAATTGAATTTCCTCGGCAGCACAATCAAGCTGAGCTTTGTGCCGAGAAAGCCACCCATCCCAAGAATAAGATCAATATCCGAGTCACCAAGGACAATTGGTTTAGCCAGAAATCTATAGTCGCCCATCTTGATAGAAACATCCGGACGCAAATATTAGATGTCATTTGCTTACCCGGGAAACAATCTTCAACGGAATAGGAATCTTTTCCATCACAAACTCATGCTTGGCAACAAAAGGTCTCAAATGAAAGAATGCGATGCACCAAGATCAAATAAGACTTTTGCAGAATATCATTAATCGAGAGATTACCCATTATCACATCAAGATTCCTCCGCTTGAGCTGCATTCATCATATTCACCTTGGCATGCTTTGGATTATGCTTGACCACCGCATTGCCGGAAGATTTCACAGAGGAGGAGGCGAAGGCGCCTTTGGTTGAAGCACTTGTTCGATAGTGACCTTTCTCACGACATTTGTTGCAAGTCACCTCCGAGAGCGGACGGTGGTAAGGAGCATTTGACCTTGGAGCTTGAGAATTAGACTTGTTCTGATAGCCTGGGTTGGGTGGGTGGGAAGATCCACGCCACCTGAGTTCTTCTCGCCGATAAGGCCGACGGAACGGAGGAGGAGGAAGGTAGAACTTCGCTGCTTAGCTGCCACTTGAGAGGAAGAAGAAGACTGAACTGCATCCCCGATTCTCTTCTTAGAAGCCTCACATTTGAGCTGGGCAGCTTCTTGCTTCAAAGGCCATGTTGTAGAATTCATCATACTTTTCTCGCTCAAAAGCACAAGAGCTAATTGCAGATCTTCTCCGAGACCACCTCCAATTGATAGATCATACTCTTTTCATCGTGGACGCCTTGCTTAGCAAAGCGAGCGAAGCTCGAACTGGATATTGTATTGATACACGTACATGTTGCCTTGCTTGAGATTGCGGAACTCCTCACGCTTGCTCTCAACAACACTTTTCGAATGTGGTGAGCTCAAGTCTCGGCGAACTCATCCTGTAATGACACGACCTCCTCTCGAATCTTTGTATTGCCGGTACCACTCAAAGCAGCTTGGTCCTTGAGTTGAAACGATGCAAACTTGACAAAGTCCTCGTGTCCGACATTGCTACATTCAAAATGTTTGCAGATGTCCACAAGCCAATCGTCGGCGCCTCGTGGCCTCGGCACGTAAACCGAAAGACTTCGCTGATTAGCGAGGAACCGATCGAGAGTAGCAAAGTGCGGCTGGTTGTTGCCTTGACCTTGATTTCCTTGACTGCCTTGCCTTTGAGTACGCTTCTTGCAAGAGCTGCAAAATCATCTCGAGCATTGGCATTGGTGGCTGCCATGATAGTTGCCAGCCTCCGGAGGCGGAGGTGGAGGTGGAGGGTTCGACCGATTCCCATCATTTCGCTCCGGATTCTCGACGCTACTGGAGCCATCCTCAAGAGGGTGACATCCGTTAGCACTTGATAGACAAATAGTCAAGTTGAATCAACGGATAGAAATTGCAACATATAGTCTTCACAATAAACATTCAACAAGGATGAACGAATGAATTCCAAAAGCTAACATCACACGCCCATTAAGGTGAGAAGCCACTTGATTAAGGGTTGATGAAAAAATAACAAGGTACGATCGAACAAATAAGTGGTAAGGATTACCCAATCACAAACCAAATATCTCAAGGGAAGAAATGCTAAGAGCTACTTGAATCCCACCTATAAACTCCCAAACTTTCTCGGTTATGCAATCTGTGTTGGGGATACAGGGACACAAAATATATCACCCAAACTAACAATACCTAGATCCAATTGTATCCATCCGTCAACACATAACCAAGAAACCTTCGAAATCGTGGTACCTCGACCTTCAAAAACATCCGTTATACGAAGTCATGGCAATACTCCCGAGCTCGCCCAAAGATCGGGTTATCGGGTTATCTCACCAACAACTGCACAAAAGAGATTTCGATGTCGGCAAAACTCGTATTCCAGAATCGCAACGATAAAATTGTGACGACAACACCTCGGAGCTCAACTCCCCGGACACCGCCACAACCCCTAAATGTCGAGGCACCAAGAACAATGTTCTCGCCACAAAACCATCGAACGATTCCAAGATACCCGCTGATCCTAAAAAATTTTTTAGTGAAATTTGAGGAGAGGAGAGTCAAAACTTCTACGCCAGAGACCTCACCAGAGCGATTTAAGGACCGGGAGTAAAAGAATCCTACTCCGATATATATAATCCTAAGACTCAAAACATTTTCCGCTTCTAGACTCAACAACGCCAAAGAAACAATCAAGTAGGGGCTCCTAAGTCGGGAAGGCTCGATTACCAACTTGTAACGCCTCGATGCGGTTATATCTCCCACGTGTCGGGCACGACTTAGAGGCATAACCGCATTGAAAGCAATGTCGCAAGTGAGGTAATCTTCACACAACCCATGTAATACATAAGGAAAGAGATACATAGTTGGCTTACAAATGCCACTTCACACAATACATAAATAAACATCCATCATTCAGATTACACTCAAGGTCCGACTACGGAACCAAAATAAAAGAAGATACCCCAAATGCTACACAGATCCCCGATCGTCCCAACTGGCTCCACTATCGATCATCGTGAAAGACACATAGTAACGACCACGCCTCGTCGAACTCCCACTTGAGCTCGGCTGCGCCACCTGACCGCATCGCCGGCACTCGCAACTGTTTTGGTAGAATCTGTGAGTCACGGGACTCAGCAATCTCACACCCGCGAGATCAAGACTATTTAAGCTTATAGGAAGGACAGAGTTGTGAGGTGGAGCTGCAGCAAGTTTACTAGCATATATGGTGGCTACATTCGCAAAAGAGAGCGAGAAGAGAAGCAAAGCACGGTCGTGAAGCTAGTAGCGATCAAGAAGTGATCCTGAACTACTTACGCCAAACATAACTCCAACATCGTGTTCACTTCCCTGACCACCGAGAAGAGACCATCACGGTTACACACGCGTTGATGTGTATTTTAATTGAGGTCAACTTCGGTTTTCTACAACCGACATTAACAAATTCCCATCTGCCTCATAACCGCGGGCACGGCTTTCAAAGATAATACCCTGCAGGGTGTCCCAACTTAGCCCATTATAAGCTCTCACGGTCAACGAAGGATATTCTTCTACCGAAGACCCGATCAATCTCGAATCCCGGACTACAAGACATTTCGACAAAGAATAAAACAAGACCAGCAAAGCCACGAATGTGCCGACAAATCCCGATAGGAGCTGCACATATCTCGCTCGTGGCACATCCGGATGAACACTACGACGGCAACCCAAGATGCCCCAAGTTGCCTCTGTGGTGGCACCGCAAGTGGTTTAGTTTGGACCAACACTCAAGGAGCATTGGCCCGGGGTTAAATAAAGATGACCTCGGCTCGCGAAACCCGGGGAAAAGGCTTAGGTGGCAAATGGTAAAACCAAAGTTGGGCCTTGCCGAGGAGTCTTATTCAAAGCGAACTGTCAAGGGGGTCCCATAAATCACCCAACCGTAAGGAACGCTAAATCAAGGAACATAACACCGTATGACGGAAACTAGGTGGCAAGAGGAACAAAACACTGTGCATAAGGCCGAGCCTTCCACCCTTTACCAAGTATATAGATGCATTAATTATAGCAGATATATTGTGATATCCCCAACAAGTAAACATGTTCCAACAAGGAACAACATCTCCATGTTCCAACAAGGAACAAACTTCATCTTCACCGCAACTAGCAACGCTATAAGAGGGCCGAGCAAAGCGGTAACATAGCCAATCAACGGTTTGCTAGGAAAGGATGGTTAGGGCTGACATGGCAATATGGGTGGCATGATAAGCAAGTGATAGGCATCGAGCATAGGCATAGCAAAAGAGCGAGCATCTAGCATAGCAAAGATAGAAGTGATTTCGAGGGTATGGTCATCTTGCTCGCAATGTTCTCGAGTTGTCGAAAGCTTGATCCTCGAAGCGCTTCTCAACAGGTTCCTCGCTCACGCACTCGCCTCCCGCTCTACCCAAAGCAAGAACACAAACAAAGGAACCACAATAAATCACGGTGCAATGCACAAGCAACATGATGCAAAACATGACATGATATGCGAGATGTGATATGCAATGCGATGCGCCATCCGAAGGAAAATGATGAACCAGGCATCAACTTGGCAAACCAAGTATGCCGCTGAAAGATGAGATGATTTCGTTGAAATCGATATAAAGATCACCGAATCGGATGCACGGTTTGCAAATGACAAGCAAAACAAGAATGGCACAAATCTGCCATTAACAAAGATGATGCCACTTAGCAAGCAACAAGAAATTAAGCTACTGCACCCAAACGTACCAACAAAGTATATGGCAGTGATCTACTCAAGATGCTTGACAAAAGATGAACACTGAGCTACGGCTAAATCACATCATAACAGGTCCAAACAAGCATGGCAAAAGTGCAAAACATATCAGCTTCACAGACTTAGTGAAATTATCAACATGGCAAAATCAGCATCAGTAGCAATGTTCAGAGCAAGAAAACAACATGCTACAGGATCTTATAATAGCAAAACAAGGCATGGCATGAATCTACTCAAAGCATAGAACAAAAGTCCCTTACTGACCATAAGCCAAAAGGGATCAGAAAATATAGTAACACCCATGTCAATATAGCAAGTTTCATAATGATTCAGAATGTGGCATGTCAAAAACAGATAACAAGTAGGCATGTTTAAGAGCTCAAAGCACTCACTACAGAGCCTTTCATGATAAACTAAGCATACATACATCAAGAAGACATGGCATAGAAGACATACATGGCAAGAACAACATCATAGCATACACGGATCAACCACAACAACCTTGGCAAAATTGAATAACATGTAAACAATCTGCCAGAAACATTTTATAGCAAAAGTAGAGCTCGATTGACTCAAGCTATGGCACTCCATAATTGCAAACAAAGGCATGGATGGATAGAGCATAACCATATGTTCAAAACATCCTTATCAAGTATCTCAAAATATGCATGGATCTCTCGTAGCATCAAGTTAACATGGCATCAAAATATCAAGAAAACAGGGCTGAAATCAGCAACATCAAGACACCTAGTTTGCATGCTTGTGCTAGTCACCACATAGATCACAAAAATACATGGCATACACCCCTGGAAAGATGGCATGGCATATTACAAAACACATGTAGGACTCAAATTCATAGGGTGCACACATCAATCATAGCAAAATAACAAAGTGCATGTTCTGTTAAGAAATGTAAACTAACATCACATAGCCCTCTTCCAACAGCATTTCGGCATCAAGATGAGCTCAAATGAAAATGATGCAATGAGATGAAATGATCTACTCTTCGAGACAAACATTTTGACATATTACACGCACGAAACGGAGCTACAGATGCAAAGTTATGATGCGCTGAAAATGCCACAAATTAATCACCAAATAAAACTTAGACGAAAAAATGGGGGGGAAGAAGTCAACCTCCGCGTTCCGATCGATCCGATCCGACGAGGCGGCGGCGGCGCGCTCGCCGGAGCCGGACGGCCGGGCGCGAGGAGGAGGGAGGCGGCGGAGGAGGAGGCCGGCCGGGCGGGCGGCGGGCGGCGGCGGCGCGGGCGGCGCGGCGCGGGCGGCGCGCGCTGGCGGGCGGGCGGCGGCGGCGGCGGCGCCGGCGGGCGGGCGGGCGCCGGCAAGCGGGGGCGGCGGCGGGCTCGGGCGGCGGCGGCGCGCGGGATGGAGGCGACGCGGGCGGCGGGCGCGGGGGGCTCGCTGGCCGGCGGCGCGGGGCGGGCGGCGGCGAGCGCGCGCCGTGGCGCGCCCGATTGGGGCGGGCGGACGGATTTCGTCCGCCGACCGGACGGTCCGGGGCGCGAGGTAGGGAAGGCTAGGGTTTGTACCGTGATTTGGAATGGGGGTGTATAAATAGGCATAGAGGGAGCTAGGAGAGTCCAAATGAGGTGTAGTTACCACACGATCGTGATCGAACGACGGAGAGCATGGAAGTGACTTAGATGGGTTATTGGACTATTTTGAAGGGTGTTGGGCTGCAACTTAAAAGAGGCCTTTGCGAGAGTGCGGTTAACTGCTGAGTACCAAACGAGCTCCAAATGACCCGAACTTGACCGTGGTCTACCGTGGTATACCAAGGCCACTTGACAAACCTCGTCCATTCCGAGAAAGTTTAGTACCCGCCACGGAAAAACGTAAAAGGGGACGCCGGGGACATAGGAGTGCCGGATTGCAAAACGGACAACGGAAAAATGCTCGAATCATGAGACTAACACGTATGCAAATGCGATGCACATGATGACATGATATGAAATGCATGACATGGACAAAATGCAAAAGAAGAAAAACCCAACCACGGAGGGAATATCATATCACAATGCCGAAAATGGCAAGAGTTGGAGTTACAAATATGGAAAGTTACATCCGGTGTTACAGTAAAGGATGTTGCAGCGCCTAGCACTACTTTGTCGGCCCTTCGCATGGGGCTAGGTCAAGGTACTGTGTGCAGAAATTGCTTTTCGCCTCCTCATGGCCTCGAGAAAGCTGCGCCATTACTTCCAAGCACATGAGATCACAATGCCACCGCTTCATCAAGAGGATATTGCAAAATCTAGAAGCAACAGCAGATTGTCGAGTGGGCACTCGAACTGCCAAGCTTTGGCCTCAAGTTTGAAAGCACTTCAACTATCCAAAGCAGAGCATTGGCAGAGTTTATAGCAGAATGGACGCCAACGCAAGATGAAGAAATTCCAGACGAGCATCCCCGCAAGGAAGCAAGCAAGGAGTGGCTGATGTACTTTGATGGTGCCTTCATCGCAAGGCGCCGGTGTTCGCAAGGTCGCTTATCGCACCCACCGGAGAGCACCTCAAGTACATAGTCCAAATGCACTTTCCCAAGGAGCAAGCAACAAATAATACCGCAGAGTATGAAGGTTTGCTTGCCGGTCTCAGATTGCAAAGGACCTTGGGATCAAGAAGCTTATTGTCGTGGGTGACTCGCAGCTTGTCGTCCGCCAAGTAAACAAAGATTATCGAGTCCGCTGATGGAAGCCTACGTTGATGAAGTGAGAAAGCTAGAAGATCACTTTGAAGGCCTGCAAATGGAACATGTTCCAAGAGCTCGTAATGATATTGCCGATGGCTCGCCAAAGTGCGCCAGACTCAAGTTACCTGTGGAACCAGGAATTTTGTGCTCAAGCTGACTCAACCGATCAGTAACGCCATCAACCGGATAGAACAAGAAGAGGAAGTTGGTTATTGGTGACTACTTTCCCTGCCGAGCTTCCCGCCGCCGCCAAGAAGTCCCCAAGATCAACACTAAGAGTGCCGAGGAGCGGTCTGCCCGACAAGCCCTAGGGTTTGTTTCTGCTGAAGCGCACGCCCCGACAAGTTTTGCTCCGCAAGCTTGTCGGGAACATCAAGTTCCGCAGAGCCGCAACTTCTGCCAGAGAAGCGATGTTCCCAGCAGCAGATGCGCCTTTAGTCCTTGTTGTCGAGCCGCAAGCTCCAAAGATGGGCACAGAGATTGTCCATTTCTTCAAACAGAGAACTTCCTCAAGAGCAAGAAGAAGCGGAAAGAGTAGCCCGGCAATCAAGTATGTACCAGTTTGTTGACAACATCCTGCATGTAAGAAGACTCAACGGAGTGAAATTGAAGTGTATTCATCGGGAGGATGGATGTAAGTCTGCTGGCGAGATACATGGAGGCATATGTGGTCACCACATTACAAGAAGAGCACTTGCCGCAAAGCTTCCCAAGGTTTCTTTTGGCCGACAGCCCTCCGTGATGCAATCGCACAAGTAACCAAGTGTGAAGCGCAAGGCCCATTCCAAGCAGATACACCAGCCAGCTCAAGCTCTCCGCACGATCCCTTTATCCCGCCATTTTCGTCCTGGGGCTCGACATCTCGCCCCTTTCCCCGAAGCTGTCGGGGCTTTGAGTACTTGTACGCTGTAATCGACAAGTTCACAAAGTGGCCGGAAGTGGAAGCAGTGAGGAAGGTGACAACACAACAAGAATCAAGTTCTTCAGTCAATTGTTTGCCGCTTTGGGATTCCTAACCGGATCATCACCGACAACGCACACAATTCACGAAGTCGCACCTTCATGCAAGACGCCCAAGATCTTGGCGCCAAGGTATGCTTCGCTTCGCTGCTCATCCAAGAAGCAACGGTCAAGCGGAGAGGGCAAATGCTGAAGTGCTGCGAGGACTCAAGACCGAACTTTCGGCTAAAGTGCACAAGTGCGGAAGAAATCGATTGAGGAGCTGCCGGTGGTTCTTTGGTCGATCAGACGACGCCAAATCGAGCCATCGCCGACACCTTTCGCTAGTCTATGGAGCAGAGGCAGTTCTCCCACGGAACTCAGAGGTCACCTCGAGTGCTCGCTATGATGAGTTTGAGCAAGAGCAGCTACGACAAGATGACGCTGCTGCCCTTGAGGAGGATCGCCTTCAGTGCCACCAGACGAGCTGCTCGTTATCAAGAAGCTTTGCGCCGCTACCATAGCCGCAGTTAGTGCCGAAGTTTCGAGGAAGGCGACCTTGTTCTTCGCCGCTCAGTCCGCCAAGAATTCCAACAAGTTGACGCCAAAGTGGGAAGGCCCTTATCGGGTGAAACGAAGTCACTAGGCCCGGGCGCTGTCCGCCTTTGAGACCAAGATGGCATTCGTGAGCAACTCGAATATAGAGCATCTTCGTAAGTTTTACCTAGAGGCGGTTGCCGAACCTGCTCCGCAACCACCCTTTGTACAAGTCTTGCCGATGTTGCATGTAATCCTTTGTACAAAGCCGCGCAGACCCTGCATCAAGAAGCTTATGTATTCCGCACAACTTGTCAATTCCATGCTTTCATAATTTTGTTGCATGCTTTGTCCGATGTTTTGTGCAGCATCTACACTGTAAGTTTATAGCGAGCCACTAGGCTCCATGACTTTATTTTCTCTCTTTCTTTTTCAAAGAAAGGAAGGTTCATCCACCCACAAGTTAGCCGGGGAGGAGAAGATAATGGTGTGGACCAAGTGTCGCCGAGGAAGTATCGCTTGCCGGAAGCAAACGATGTAAAAGCTAAGTTGCTAAGTTTAAGCAATCAGTTCTAAATTTTTGGTTATCTTCCTCGAACGATAGTACTTTGTATGGAAAACTCTGTGCGCTGGAGGAACCAACTCAGAGCTAGTCGCGCTTACTTTGTTTCGAGTCCGCCAACAACTTAAGTGAGCTGCAACGAGTTATGATAAGGTTGTTTGTCGGAGGCGGCACCGCCAAAGAAGTCAGCCGACGCTCGCACTCAGCAACCATGGCAAAGGTGCCCGCTACCGACAAGTTCCCTAAAGGCGAGGGACACAAACATACAAAGGAAGGAATCGAGTAAAGGAAATAACATTGCAATCGCTGTTCGAGATAGAGTATATTACAAAAATAACTTGTTGCAGATCTAATAAATTGTTCTCCTAAACATGATCAGAGCGATAAGGAAAGATAAATTTGGCAGCCTAGTCCACGCGGGTCGCCATCAACCTCTTGACTCCGCCCACCTTGTCCACAATGGGTGCGATAAGGGCCTTGAGCGCTCCACGCCAAGAGTCCGGGCAAGGACTTGAGGACGCCGGTGAGGTTGAGGCCTGGATTGCGGAAGGCCACCTTCATCAAGACCTTCAAGAGCCCTCGACAGATTTGGCGCGACTCGGCCAGCTGCTTTGGGATCTCCTCCCGAGTCGCTGAGAGCCGCCACCACTCCCTTGAGGAACAAGTTGAGCTTGGCGCTGGGTTGAAGGCGCCATCGGAGGAGTACCCAAGATCCACCATCCCCACTCCATCAGCTCCTTGTCGATGGCGGCGGCAGATTCACAAGACCCTCCATCCAAGGCATAACGCTCTCTCTCAAGGTGTTCTCGGCGGTCGCGCATTCGCCAGCAGCCTCGCTGGCCTTGATCTTCCAACAAACCCACTTCCCGCCTCCTTGGCGCCCAAAGATCCGCCTCTCGGTGGTGGACAGCTTCAACTCAAGATCCGCTTTGAGTCCTTGGCGGCGCCGAGCTCTTGATTTTCTCAGCGAGACGGCCCCGCAACTTGCCAAGAGTGTAGGCGCCCTTCTCGCCATGCTTCAGTGCAGCAAGCTCTTCACCGCCTCTTCTTCAGGGTGGCCTCCAGCCTGTCCACCTTCGCCTCCAACTCCTTCTTGGCGGCCTCGCAGCAAGCGCGCGCATCTTTTGCCTCCTTGAGTGCTCCCCAGCCATTGCCGCTGCAAGATCCTCCTCATAGCTGTCAAGGTTGATCTTCCATTGCGCCACCGCCTTCTTGCGCAGATAGCTTCTCGCCGCAAGCCGCTTTGTGCTCCTCGACCTCAGCCTTCTCAAGAATGAAGGCTGTGCGCTTCGGAGAGTTGCCCCGCCCCGCCACGCCCCGAGAGTTTCCTGATTGATACCCCGGAGCTCTTCCGCGCTTGATGTCAGCTCCCCTTTTGCGACAAGTGCTTCCCGGACTCCAATCTTAGCTTGTCGGGCGCGGTAGAGCGACAAAGAGCTTTTCAAACAGCTGCTCCGACTCGCCATCGCTGCTGCTTGGCGCTACAACCAGCGATAGCCCAGCGGAGGCGAGCAGCTCGTCAAGGTCTCCTCGATCGACACCCTGGAGCTCGACGCCCATGGAAGCTTGTTGAAGACACCATCGCCGCCTTCGATAGGTGCCGGGCTGGGGCTCTTCGAGCCCGGTGCTGCATCGGTGGCAGAGGGATCGGCGGTCGGCGAAGGCCTGGGCGCCTCAAGGCCTCAGGGTCACCAAGACGATCACTGCACCTCCCCAGCCTTTGCGCCAAGCAGCCTTGGCGGTCTCGCCGGGCGGACCCATCGGCGCCACCTCCTCCTCCATGTTGGCGCTGCATCGATTGTTGCCAAGACGCCTCCTCGCCGCAACCTCGCCTCATCGGCTCCGGGCGGATGGATCTGATGATCGAAAAAGAAAGAACAACAAGCAAATGTTCAAAAGAAGAACAAAGAAAGAGAACCCAAGGAAATTTTCAAGCAAGAAGATTACCTGTGATGGGATCTGTGGCCGCGGTCTCCACTACCGGAGGATCGCCGGCGCTGCCCCTTGTCGGAGAAACTTCCCTTATCGGAGAAGCCTCCCTTGCCGGAGAGCGCCCTTGCCGGAGAATTCTCCCTTGGCGCGAAGGAAGGCATGTAACTTCGAGTGACTTCCGGCCTCCCGATGAGGCTGCTCGCCCTACACAAATCAACAAGTCGATATCAAGAAGAAGGAGCACCCATGCACACCTAACCATAAGAAATAAACCAATTACTTACGCCTGGGCCAGGCTGGGGCTGCTCGAGGAAGGGTTGCCGGTCCGCAAGGGTCTCAAACGCCTCCTGCTCGCCACTGGGGATCGCCTTCGATGACAACCACCGGGTCTTGGCTTCTTCGACGCCTTCCGAGCCAAAGATCCCTAAAAAGGAAAGAGTTCGTAATGAAGGAAATCAGATACAAGACAAAGCAGCAAAATTGAAGGATTACAAGTACAACACAAGATCTTACTTTTCTTCTTCTTCCTGAGCTGAGAGCGGAGAGATCGACCCGCCCGCCTCCGGCGACGAGCTGGAAGAGTAGGCTCCTTGACGCTGGCGGGAGTAGCAGCTGTGGTCCCAAGGGCCCCGCCCAGCTTGCTGTGGCCGGCATGGGCGCCCAAGGCCAACAGAGCTTGCCGCTGTGGAGCTGCCGCGCGGGCGAGACGGTTGTTGGTCTGCCCGCCTGCCCGCCACTTCCCCGCCTTATGGAGGCGCTTTCTGGTGGGGCCGGGGACTCCTCCCGCACAAGCTACCTGAAGGTGGAGGGGAGGTGCCCCGCAGGCTCGCTCGCTCAACATCGCTCGCCTCGCAAGCTCCGCTAGCAAGCAAGCTCTCTCGGTCGGCAAGGCTTGCCGCCGCCGCCTCCGCCTCCACGGTGAACCCGAACTCACCAAAGAATAGCGGCTTCGCCTCCTCCAGCCTGGTGGCGGCGCGCTGCAGCTCGCCGCCGGTGGTGTCGCTGGTGAGCCACTTCGCCATCATGGATCGGCACTTCTTCCAAGCTGTCAAGAACACCCGACGATGTCGTCGCGGCTTTTGCCAAAGTTGGAACGATCCCATGGGAATCGCACAACGGCATCATCGCACGGATGCGGCTGAAGCGAAGAGTTGTTGCACAAAGGAACGACCCCTCGCAACATGAACCACTCGGGGCGATCCGGTCGGGCTTGAACAGCTCCAAAGAAGATCGATCCAACTCCAAGACAGTTGAAATTCCAGTTGAGGCCCGGGCAGCCTCATGATGTCCGCCGATTTTGAACTCCCAAGCAGGTCTCCTTCTCTCCTACAAGGGAGCGATGCGGCGACGAAGGAAATCCGTGCCAACAGCGCCACACGGTGAGTCCGGCATGCCCGAGGCGCAAGATCCGGTCACGGCAATCTTCAACCTAGCATCCTCCGCGCCAAGTTACTCCAATCGCTGCTGCCAAGACTATGGGATTTTGGCGCTAGCAGTGAAGGGCTGTGGGTTCTCTCGATGATCCAACACCAATCTTCTCTCCACTCCTCCCACTTGCTGCGGAGCTCTCCTTCCAGATATGCTTCCTTCTTGCCGATCCCGAGATCCAAGCAATCCTCCGCAAGCGGCTCTCCTCTCTCAACGCTGGGCATGAAGAAGTGGCGAAGAGGGCTACATTTGGGTGGACTCACAAAGTTCTCGCAGAGGTGTGCGAAACCGCCATGGTCGTGACAGCGCTGGGGTGAAATCAAGGAGGCGGAGGCCATAGGTGTTCATGATGTCGCAAAAGAATTGAGAAGGCGGGCAGAGCCCGCAGAGAAGAAAAGCGCGAAGAAGGGATACCCGATGAAACCTTCTCTTGATGCGTTGGGAGAGATCACCTCAGACGCTGGTGCGCCGCCTCCGCCGACTGTAAGAGGTAGTACCCTCCCGCAGCTCCTTTGCGCCGAAAGGGGGTCAAGGTGGCTCGCCTTGCTTCCGCAGCCGCGAGACGCTGCGCCGGCCGATTTCACGCCTTTCCCTTGTCGGCTGGAGCCATGGTGGAGGTGGAGGAGGGCGACGGCGCGCTGATGGCGCTGGTGGTGATGGGGCGGAGCGCCGCCTTCGGACTTGAGAAGAAGGGGGAGCGGCGGTGGTTTTTTTTGATGTGACAAGAATGGCAAGGTGGGCGAACTCCCCTGCTTCCTCGCTTATAAGGAGGAAGAGGGGCGGACGCCCGCTTCCAAATAAAGAAAGCCCCCACGATCTTCCCACGACGCCACGATCGGGCGCTGGCTGTTCGTGGGGACGTAGGGTCCGGGCGCAGTAACGGCGTGATCTAGGCTGCTGTGTCTGCAGACGATTTGGGCCTGGCCCAACAGCTGCACCGTAGGTGGCCCAGCCCGGGGCTCCTGCCGGTGTACTAGAGTAGGGGTACCCTAGTATCCCGAACTCGCACGGGCAGTTGCAGCACCTCGCTGCAAGGCTTGCCTAGTGACCGCCAAGGTCCTCCGCTGCCCTTTGGAGCCATTCAAGAACAAAGAGTTTAAGAGGAGCTTGCCGGGAAGGCCACTCAAGGCACGCAGAGGATAAGACCCCTGCAAGAGGAGCTTGCCGGAAGGCCACTCAAGGCACGCAGAGGACAAGACCCCGGCAAGAGGAGCTTGCCGGAAGGCTTGGTGAGCGACAAGCTCCCGAAAAGCGATAAACAACCAGCTGCAAGGTGCTTGCCGCGGCAGTAACCTCTCTCATCTCCACTCCACCATCCACCAACGTGTCGCCATGGGGCCATTCCAGCGCAGCGGGTCAAGAGGTCAGCAGCCAGCCGGGAGCAGCGATAAGCGGTGTCGACAAGCTTACCATCGTGGGCAAAGGGTGGTGCACTTGACGGTCCCTCACAGATCGCTTAGGCGATGTAGACGGCATTTATTGATCTTGTCCCTGCCGCGAGAGTTAGGTATAATGCATCGCATAAGTAAAAGTCGTGTACCAACCACTGTTTTTCCATTTGTACCTCATCTACGCTGCCACCGCTCGGAGACCCCTTGAGCCTATAAAAGGAGGCCCATGCGCAACGAGAAAGGGTTCTGTCGGCCTATTCGACCGATTCGAGACCACACTCACTCAGTTAGGTTTTGTAGCTCTCATTGCTCCCTAGCAAGAACACAATACAATCAACCAAGCAGCAAGAGGAGTATTATCTCCGGAGAGCTCCGGTTGGGTAAAATGCTCGTGGTGCATCGCCGATCTGCTTCTTCGGCAATCTCCGCCCCAATCGAACCACAAGGGACTCAGTCCGCCAGTCCCATAGGTGTTCGTGGGTCACGATCAGCTTCCCGACAGCCCCGAAGGCACCTTTTGTATGTTAATTGCACTTTGCTGTTGTGTCAGCTCCGTATCCACTTATGGCTGAGACTTCGTCCCATCTCGCTGCCTTGGAAGCTACGGGCAATCAACTTTGATGCTTTGGTTCACCTCTCACCTACTTATGTACACTTCGACTGTCCCAACATTCTTATAATGCTCATTCTTTTTGTGGAAACAAAAATTTTATGGCCTGGAATTGTCATCGGGGTGGGCTCACGACTTCAAGATTACCAAACTGATTATTAATGAATAACAATACAACTTGGAATATCTTAAACTGGAATGTGAGAGGCATTAATTCCTCGATAAGTGGTTGGCAATCAGCACAAAGTGGAAGAAAGTGCTGCTGGTTTTGTATACAAGAAACTAAGAGAGAAAATTTTGATCTAGCATACATTCATAAAATTTGTCCCAAAGGTTTAATAAATTTGAGTTCTTACCTTCCATTGGGGCATCGTGGCATCCTCAAGCTTGGAATGGAGCTCTTCTCCGGAGAGCTAATGTTTCAAAATAAATTATCATTATCTATTCAGTTCACCTGCAGTAACATCTTCCAAAAGTTGGGTCCTCACAAACATTTATGGCCCTTGTAATCATGAGGACAAAATTGAATTCATTGACTGGTTTGGGAATATTCAGATGCCTAATGATATAGATTGGATTATTATGGGAGATTTTAATTTCATCGTAACACCGAGGATGTAAATAGACCTCGAGGGGATGTAAATGAAACGCCATGTTTAATGAGGCAATAAGTGAGCTTGGACTGATTGAATTACCACTTAAAGGCGCATAGCTTTAGTTGGAGCAACATGCACGACAACCCTCTCTTGGAGAAATTAGATTGGTTTCTTTACTCGCAGCAGTGGATGACCAGCTATCCCGATACCTTGGCCCTCCCCATGGCTAAACCAATCTCCGATCACCTCCCCCGCATGATTAAAATTGGCACAAACATTCCAAAGTCTAGAGTATTCAGATTTGAAAACTACTGGCTTAATCACAGTGATTTTAAACAGTGGTTCGTAATGCTTGGGCTATTCCAGAGGGTCATGCAGACTGTAAGCAAGAAGATTTCATGAGTTCAAGAATGTCATAAGAGCTTTAAAGCTATGGGCCAAAAATCTTGCCTCATCATAAGAAGCAAATTGCAGACCTAAATGACTTTATATTTCTATGGGATATGATTGAGGAATTCGAGATCTTACTCTATTTGAAAATAATTGCAGACCTTGCTCAAGGAGCATCTGTTAATCGTGCTCAATGATCAAGATTTATTGGAAACAAAGAGGGAAAATTAAAGGAGTAAAGTTTGGAGATGAAAACACAAAATTCTTTTCACACTAAAGCCTCTATTAATCATAGGCACAATAAGATTGCTATGTTGCTGAATAAAGACCAAGTTGAAGTAATCGATCATGAGGGAAAGGCTGCAATTCCGGGAGGCTTTTAAAACTAGATTGGGGCACCAAATGGTCACTCAATGCATTTTGACCTTAATGATCTTTATGAAAACACAGAGACCCCTCAAATATTCATTGATCTTGAAAAGCCTTTACCCAAGAGGAAGTTGAGGAAGTGGTCAAAACCTACCTAATGATAAATCCTCGTACGATGGATTCAATAATGAGTTTATTAAGAATTGTTGGGATATTATCAAGAATGATGTCTTTGAGCTTATTTTGGCTTTTCATGCTGGGAATGTAAATCTTGAAAGCATTAACTCCTCTTTCATCACTTTAGTGCCAAAAAGAGGTGCCAATTTCTCCAAATGACTTCAGCCAATTTCCCGCTAAATGGTGTTCTCAAAATCATTACAAAGCTGTTGGCAAATAGACTGCAAAGAATTATTCTACAGCTTGGTATATTAATCAATATGGCTTTCTCAAAGATAGAGTAATCCAGACTGCCTTGGTTGGGCATATGAATACATCCACCAAAGGTCATAAATCTAAGGAGGAAATCTTAGTAATAAAACTGGATTTTGAGAAGGCTTTTGATACAATTGAGCATGATGCCATCATTGATATTTTTAGAGGTAAAGGATTTGGAGAGAAGTGGATTTCCGGATGGAAGCTCTGCTCACAACCGCATCCTCTTCAGATTTCTCAATGGAGTTCCCGAAAAGAATTTACATAAGGAGGGAGTAAGACAAGGGGACCCTTATTCTCCTTTAATTTTGTGTTGGCTGCTGATTTGCTTCAATCCATCCTTAATAAAGCAATGAGATTAAATCTGATTATCGCCTCCTCCGCAAGTAAACTCTTGTCCTCACTTCCCAATTGTGCAATATGCGATGAGACCTTAGTGGTTATGCAGCTGATTCTAGTGCTTAAAAGCACTTATTAATACTTTTGCCACAAAGAATCGGGCTAAGACTTAATTATGGGAAGTCCATCATGGTGCCCTTGAATATTGTCAAGACAGAGTAGAAATCTATACAAACACCCCAAGAAGGTGTTAGAGGGCAATTCCCATTTACCTACCTTGGTATGCCCTTGGGAATTTACAAGCCAACGGTTGAGCAATGTCTACCTTTAGTTAACAGGATTGCAAAAGAGTGGATGGTATCTCTATCTTCATGACCCAAGCTGGAAAATTACTGTTGGTCAAGTCAAGATGACATCTTTATCGCCTTCTTCATGTGCTGTTTGGACATACCAGCCATAATAAAAAACAGATCATCAAATACCGAGACACTTCCTTTGAGAGGACCTGATATGGAGGACAAAAGGCCTGCTTTGGTATCATGGACCAAAGTGTGTGCACTAAAAGACCGTGGAGGCCTAGGTGTTTTAGATATCTTCACTCATAATAAGACCTCGCTCATGAAAAACCTTCACAAATTCTTCAATGCATATGATATTCCCCGGTAAACTTGATCCGGAGACATATTACAATGATGGGAAATTACCAGGGACAACATGATTGGATCTTTCCGTGGAAGTCCAACTTAGCCCTCATTGATCAAGACAAAGCTCTTGCTAGATGTAATGTGGGGATGGTGTTAGTGCATTCTTTTGGGATGATCTGTGGAGCCAAGCAATTTTAAACACCAATTTGCCCACCTGTTCTCTTTTGTCAAAATCCCAGCTTGAATATTCAACAAGTTTTGCAGATCGAGTACCGCAGGATTTATTCTTCCTCCCTTGACAACCGAGGCCTATGAGGAATTCTTACAAATGGAAGACATTTGTTTAGCCATGAGACAATCAACACTTAAACTCTTTGGATACTTGAGCTACATTTGGGGAACTGAGCACTCCTCCATCAAAGCATATAAAGTATTAATTGGTCACAAACAGACACCCCTCATTTCAATCGGATCTCGCAGAGTTCCCGCCAACCAAAGCATAAAGTTTTCTTCCGCAACTTCTACATGATCGAAAGTTAACACCGTAAACTTACTTAGAAGGAAGAAGTTTGTGTTGGAAGATTACAATTGTGCTGTTGGAGGCTGTCCTCTAGAAGAAACATTGCATCATCTCTTTTTGGGCTGTCCATTTGCTCAACAATGTTGGGACTTCATTTGTCCCACAAGAGCTCCAAACCTGTCTATATTAGAAGCATTCCAGGACCTCAAAGATAAGATAAGATACCCGCTTTACATGGAGATAATCATTCTTGGAGCTTGGGCCATTTGGATCACCGTAAACAATAAAATCTTTGAGCATATTGTACCTTCTTTCCAAGGGTGGAAGTTCATTTTTCTCGAGGAACCAAGCTTCTCAAATATAGGATGAGGAAGAAGCATGAGAGGCAATTTCGCTTGGCTTGATGGCCTGTTGTAATTTTTTTCTTCTTAGGCTTTTTAGCTGTTTAACTTCTTTTCTCCTTTTTTTAGCTGTTTAGTCTTTTTAGGTCTTTAGCCTTTTTTTGTTTCTTGGCTTATCTCAAGCCTTTCAGATCGATTTGTTGTTCTCGCTTATTTTAATAAAATTGCAAAGGGGGTTTTACCTCACTGCTTATAGTCAAAAAAAGTTTGCTCTCGCCTATTTAAAAGAATGAAATCTTGGTCTTCGTCAATAGAAACATATGCAGAATGACCATGAATAACATTAGTACATTACTTACGATAAGTTGCGGAGGAAGACTGAAATTGTTCTCGTTCATGTATAATCTTTCCATGAAGGAAAGATGTGCACAAAGTTCCCGATAACAACATAAGCTTCGCTTTCTAAACTGGGAAGAAATGGAACAGGGTCCTATTTGCTGCAATTGGGGCTCTCTCGTTTGAAAAGGATTTTGCAACCGGATTTGGTGTACTTTTGCTGGAATGGGGTTTTATGTCAGATACCGGTGCTATGTCAATCGGCATAATCATACTGCTTGCTGCAGCTTGGGATCTCACTGAGTTGGGGCATCGTAAATGACCAAAGGTAGTAGGGCTAGGGTCTGCTAGAGTTGGGGTATTTGTGGGTCGTGATATTGCAACTACACCTAATGGGCTATTTGATTTATCAAAAGCTACTACCTTTTCCAAATACTTTGCTTGTGCTCCTCCACCATCAGCAATCGCCTCTTCCTTTTGAATGTATGATACACAAGAACAGCATTTGAATGGATAAATATGGTATGATGACGATGGAATATGTAATAAAATGGATAGGCAGTATGATTCACATACACGATGTGTAAACTAAGCTAATGGTAGTTCAACAAAGTAGAAGCAATGCAAAGCATCGCTTGCAAGATATGTGCGAGCAATGTAACCTTGGAAAGTTAGAGCAAGTACCTTGATGGGTGAATAAGATGGGCATCTTCCTCCGACTCCTCCACTAGGGAGCTACATTGACTTAGGTTCCTCTAGCTCGTAATCACTGTAGGATCATATTCGAGCATGAATCAGAGGTGGAGAGCGCTTGCATTGCATTGCATCCGCACTTGATTTCAGTCCCTTAATGCCAAGTTTGACAGCCATGGCATTGTTCTCGCTTTTATTCTTTCATGCGCAAGCTCATAATCATTATGATGTTGTTCGTAATCTGAGATTCATGAAAACATAAAAGTAGTCGATTATCTATGGAATGCATTATGGATTCAACTTGAGAGTGTCTCCCTATAAACCCCTCGTGATATGCAAAGTTCACCTCCCAACCGTGCCGACTGACCACACACGTAAATACAAACCCTTATGTCTCTATAACAAAGTGCAGTGCACACATTTCAAAACTGAAGTAGGAACATTAGAATCATATGAAATTCAGATTTGAACAAATAAACTAAGCAATTATGAGTGGCGAATGTTTAGCTTCAAGGGTGGAGGTTGGTAAAAGGCACAAAGCAAGTAGGCAGATTGTATTCCATGTAAAAGATCGAAACCTATGTAAAAGCCGGAAATGACACTTTCTTTCTATACAATGCGGTGTTCGCTTTTTTTAGAACTACAATGCAAGATTCATACCCACACATGATGGAAGAGATCACATAGAGAAATACTATTCACTCATGTCTACGGTTCCAAAGATTTAGAAACAGGTGGTCCACCCTAAAAGAATATTGACAACAAATATGACAAGGCAAGCATAGATGTAGTGAATCAATCATTTACTTGTGAGCTTATTAGGACAAGTATGCAGAATTGTAATCGCAGAAGAGACCGCCCAAAATCTGAATGAAGAAGTTTGTCTAGCACTTATTGTTTGCAACTAATCGACGTGAATAATTGGATATTATATCGAATGAGTAAGAAAGACAAGTAAAATTGTCAAAAACCTGGCTTGCAGAGTAATCTGGGTCAATGTCACTACGACCAACAATCCAAAATGACTAGTTTCGCTCCGAGGCCGGAATTTTGAAAACCCTGTGAACTTTAGAGGTACTAAAGATTACCAAAATACATCTCGAACCATTAAGTGTAGGTAGCATCGAGCACACAACAAACCCTAATGATAGTTTTGCCTAATGAGTAATGAATCAATTAGAAAATGGGTGATGAGGAGGGTCACGAGTGTTGAGGACGATCTCGGATAAATTGGGTTGGCTTTGGTGGTGCGCCACGCCCGAGCCCTCGAACGGATCGAAGGTAGGCACGGCGGTGCGCCTGGGCAGCGTGACACTGTTGGGCGAGCGGCCTCGGCCTCTTGTTAGTCCTGCCTCCTCCTAGAGTCATGCCGTCTGGGACGGCAAGTCGCCAAGCAGGCAAAGCGGCTAGGGACGAGTAGAGATCGAAGCGCCAGAAAGTAACAGAGGGGAATCGGGCCTGGACGCACCCAAAATCCTGTGGTGGGGGGGACCACCGTGGGCACCTCAGAGATACACACCCGAGCTGCAAACATGCATTTTCAAACTAATTTAGGAATAATTAGCTGACCAATTAAACAACTCGCTTTTAATAATATCATATTCAGATTTGAACAACTAAGCTTGTTTAGCTTGATTGCTAGAGCAATGTTATTATGACACGGCACGATTCGATTGTATAGTGATCATAAAAGGGGAAACTCTAAGCATATTTTTTTAGCAAAAGAGGGTTTCCAATTCGATTTCTATTAAAGAAACCACCACGGAACCAACATGATCAATTAAACCCTAAGCATGATCAATTAAACCGATTATGGTCGTGCCATGGCAGATTTGAAGTCGCAAACCGGAGAAATGATATTTAGCATCCATTGTTTGCTTCAACTAAGAACTAAATTCTAAGAGCTAAAAAGAAAGTAGAGTAACCAAGTTAAGATCTATTTTCCGTTGAGATCAAAATGTTGAGGAGATATGAAGTACCACCTCTCTTGCGGCTACTGTAGGCAACGGGGTGTGATGGTTGTCGGTATGCTGAAGTAGATCTGCGACGGTAGATGGGTGCATCGGGGATAAGTCCAGCTATGTGGAAGAGAAGGTCGTGAGCGGCCCCGACAAAGAAGACGACGGCACTGATGAAGCGAGAGGGCGTGATGCAGGCTATTGGTCCATCGCCGGATGAGAAACGACCATCTCTAGCAAAGGACGACGCGGTCTTGGTAGGCGCCCGCATGGTGGAGGACGGTATGGCGGATGGATGGTGGAGGACGGCATGATGGATGGGGTGGCGGATGGAGGCTGGTGGGATGGGGTGTTCTAGCAAGGACGGTGTATGAATGGGAAAATGGAGGAGAGGTACGGGAACCATGTTTTGGGACGCTACTGTCTAAAATATGGGAAAGTTATGAACTTAGCCCCTGCTTAAAATTTGGACGCCTGCCGGTTGGGGATAGGATTTGTAATATCGCATCTCGCCAATATTTGCCCAGAGCGATTTCGAGCGAGGAGAGGGTGGTTGGCGCCATGGTTGGCGCCACGGTGTATGAACGGGCTGACAGTAGGGCTGCTGTCACGCCCGAGTGAAGTTACAAACCTGCCCCTATTGAAAATATTAGCCTACATCGATTTCAGCCGAGTCGAGTTTGTTTTACCGCCCACCGTGTATGAATGGGGAAATGGAGGGAGAAACAGAGGACTTTCGGATGAGCTTGAATCAAATGTGTTTTGCCTCCCATGTTTGGCGCCCACCGTGTCGGAATGGGCTCAGAGGCGGTCGTGTCACGTCTACTTGAAGTTACTAACCTACCCCTATTGAGAGCAAAGGGAAATCGAGCCGATGGATTGTCCGTAAGGGTAGACAGTAATTTCCATCTCCAAACACTTGGCTTCGGCAGACGACGGGAGTGGACATTTTGCCGCTTCTTTCGGATTTTGGGACAATAAGCATCCACGCTACTCCCGGCAACTAAATTCAATCCATTTTGTATTCCTATACTAATCTTTATAAATCATTCTATGTGTTTTTATATATCTTCAAAGCACGACAAAGATGTATTCCATCATATATATGAATATGATTTACAAATGCCGATACTCAAATTCGTAAGCTAGAATCCAGCTTTAAGGTGAATTCAATATTTGTAACACTTTATGTCCAACTCAAATGTCACACGCAACATAATGTGTACTCCCATTTAGATATGTACACAAGTTTATCTATCAAGATTCAAATACCGAGTCAATCAACCAATAATGTACACAACTAATAAACATATAAACACTTATATAGTATATTGATCAATAATATCAACTAACATACATAAGCCAAAGCCGTTGTACTTTTTTTTGGCTACAACAAGATCCTTTTTTAGCCAAAGATCTTGGCACTTTCCGATGCGTGCTACTTATGGTCCATCTATACTACTACTATTGCTGAATGCACATTCAGCCCGATTGGCATATTTGTAGGTCTCGCACAAAGAATCCAAATGAAATGTCTCCTAGTCTTATCAATTATTACATGATCTCTAAAACAAATGGTTTGAACAGACAACACAAAGGTTATTCAACTATGGAAAGAACATTTCACCTATGATTTACCAAGTAGGAATGTAGTTTTTTTTCCTTCAGACCTTAATAATCTAGTCAGTCTCAGCTTGCTTCGCTTTTGAAATCCACCAAATATTTAATTGTTGTCTTGAGTATGCTTGTGATTGTGTTGTTTGCTTCCTCAACATGTCAACTTCATCTCTAAGTGCAAAAGGTAATCTCTTTCTACCACTAGTTTAGCCTCTAGAGCATCAGCAGTTGGCAATTCATAATGCACGATTAGCTGGTGCCATCGCTGTGGATGATGCAACGTCCATGGGGACCTCGCTTTAATCTTGGGCTAACCTGTTTTGCCATTAAAGTTCCGATTGATTCGTAAAAGTTGAAGTTAGCAAAACATCTCAACGGGAGTTATAACAAAGAAACCAGCTTAAACAAACAAGGAATTAAAGAGTTTCAATTGATGCTGAAAAGTAGTTATTAACATCATTGTAACCCGTTGTTGCAGCAGCAATGCAGCTTAAACAAACAAGTAGATATTTAAGTTAAGGCAAACAGTAATTCTTAACAGTAAGTATCAAACACATAGATAGGCGCAGTCTACAATATGATTAACAGGATGTGCCATTATGTAATCATTAGCAAACTAAATTAAGCCAAGCAACGTAATTGAACAATTTTGCAATAAGTGGCTAACTAAAATTCCTAGAAGCAGGTAACTGGACTTAGCTAGTTCTTTGTACAGGCACACTGCAACTTCTTTTTCACTTACAAGGTTGTACGAAGGAGTCCATGGCATCAATTGCTTGGATACGCAGTCCCAATACTTCTTTCTTCCCACACTGCATGGGTAAGTCGAATGGTTAATCTAGTAAGATGGTGCGCCCTTGATATGTTATATGAGGACGTAGTCGACTAGTTGTAGCCAAACACATCACACGGCTTTTATCAGATATTTCATGCGATTACTTTTGGCATATCGAGATCTAAGCAATCTACAATAGGATGAAAAGATCGCATCCTTCACATTATTGGCGTAACTCAGTTCATAGAAACAAGCAATTCAACCATTCTGTGGTAAAACAAAAGCGCCACCGAATATTTTTCATTATCCAATCATACACGCAAAAGGGGCGACGCCACCATAGGGGCTGGTATGGGCGGCCGCCTGTGGCTGGAAAGTGTGCACCTAGTTTGAGTCGCCCAGTGTTGGCCCACGCTAGTTTTGTTCGTCCCCAACACACGAAAGGTGCAATGTAAAAATGAAGAAAATGTTTCAATTTGATGGGCCAATAACATAAGTGCAAGGCAGGCCCTATAGCAGGCTCAAGGCCCAAACGAGCGCCCCATATCGATCGACAGCAGAAAAATCCCAATTCATTCGCCCACCTCTAGTCCGGTTCGCCCTAACCTAGCCACCGATGATCGACACAAGATTTCCTCGCGCCTCGCTGAGGGCGGTCGCCGGGCTTCAAGCGGATGGAAGGACAAGAAGATGAAGATCCAACTCGGTGTAGCTCATGTGGGAGGCAGCGGCGCAAGACGGCATGGCATCGAGCTTATGCAAACGGACAACAGCAGCTTGCAAGAGTAGTATGCGCAACGAGCAGTGTACATCACATCCCTGATTATATCTAATTCAACTCTTCAATTTCTGGCCAATAGTTAAACCTCACGGTGTTGTAAAACTGCTTGTATGTAGGGAATCTATGAGAAAATGAAACCAACTCCTACTTATTTTATAACTCACCCAATCAATACTGAACTGATTGAATCTGATGTATCTAATCAAGTTTCCGGTGCAAACATACAAGCTCATGTTGTTCTTGAGCCCAAGTGTCTAATGAATGACTACTAATGAAGGATTTGATGCAAACATTCTACATGCTCCCGGTGATGAACATATAGTGTCTAATGAGGATCTAATGCAAGCATTTTGCAAGCTCATTGAAGGATTTAGTGTCTAATGATGATCTACTATGTTGAGAGAGACAGATTTGCGTGCATTGATGACAAGCAAATTATAGTGCATTTTCATAGCTTGAGGAAATGTCGAGGCCATCTACCGTAAAGTCCCCAGATCATGACAACATAGCATAAATACTTTTCTAATCTATTGTTTGAAACTATTGGCATACTTGTGCAGGATAGATATATTGATATGCAGTTTATGCATTGGTTATACGCAATTACACTTCAATATTTTCAGCCAGAGAACTAATAATTCAAACAGTATGCACTATGTTTGTAGTCCTTGTACACCATGTTGCATTTTGTGTTTTTGGTGCTTGCATCATTTAGTATTTATAATCTGAACTACTTTGGATCATTAGCTGGTTTTCAAAGTGCATGTAGCTTCACATTTCTCAAGTTATGTTGATTTCGGAGTGCAAGTGCCTTCAGATTTTTTAAGTTAAATATTCGCCTCGGTAACTTGAATTCGTGGATCAGCCATCGCACACAAATCATACACGATGCCAAGATTAATTAAATGAAATGCAGGACTTACACTAGCTCATTGTACAGTGCTCATCGCAGCTCGCTATGCTTGGGATGTTCCATGTACAAGTCCATGTTACCACTTGCTTGGATGTGCAGGCCTTGTGCTCCTTGCATCCCTCTCGCATTTTTGACACGGCTAATGGTTGATCAAATAAGAGGAATCGACCTTGATGTTGTACCGAGGATGATATTTACAAGGTTATACTGTGCAGTGTGATGTGTACCAGATCCCGAGGCTACACATGCTTCGCTAAAAATGGATTTGCTTGTTTCAGATGATATCTCCGTAAGAAATAAGAGTTAAAGTCGAGTTGCATAGGCGTAAGCTAAGAGAGCAAGGAAAGGATATCCAAACATCGCCGGAACAAAGGCACAAGGGAGTGATGTGGATACCTAGTTCGGCCGGCGCTTGGGCATGCTCGCTTAGCTAGAGTGCGGGTCACTTCAGAGCTATTGAGGGTGATGCGCAAGCGTTGGTTGGCCCACGCACGGATGCAGATCTTGAGTAGCAGCAGAGCGCTATGATGTGGTGGACGAGACCACAGAAGCCCCAACGGCCTCGGGGCGGAGGTGCGACGATGTGCTCGTGAAGTAGCCCCGTGAGCTGGGAGACGGCGCCGGTGAAGCGCACTGATGCGGTGGAACTCGTGTCTGTGGAGGCACGCTGGTTATGGGCGGCCGACGTTGTTTGGTGGACCACCCGCAAGCGTGGACGAGGGCGAGATGAGGTAGCTCCGCAGGTGGTGAAGCGACTGCTGCCTTCGCTGCCGCCGTCCGGCATGAGGTGGGGAATGGTAGGAAAGAGACGAGACGAGGGCGTATTCGAGGGTTGGCGCGAATTAGGGATTTGAGCAACTGGGCACGGAAGGGGACGGTGGAGAAGAGAGATTTTGCAGGCTGGAATTGGGGCCGCCAGATATTTCAATCTAAAACATGGAAGCGCCGAACTTATATTGTCATCGCCCTTTTGGGGGGTGGTGGCTACGCCGTCCATCCGGCTACACGCGCACCACCCCGACAGATTATGCTTTGGTGCCTTAAGGCACCTGCTTTTGTGTCAATGACATGTGGGCCCAACAGTTGTCGGTGTAAGTGCATCTAGTGCCACCCTAGTTGGTTTTGGAGTATTGATTTAAAATGTGGTTGAGGGACTAATGCGCTTGTGAGAATTGCAGGATAACGCAGTAGTGTCCTCATTGATTTGGTTTACCTACCGGAGACGCACCCCTAAAATTGTATGAAGACATTGACGACAATGGTGGTATGTGAAGATATTCACATTGAAGACTATGACATGAGAAGACATTGAGTGAAGACTATGGAGCGCCAAGATCGTGTTGTTTCGTTGTTTCCTTTCTTCTTTGTTGAGTCATAGGAACCACCGCATCGTTAAGGGGGTCCAAGTGATCATAGTCGTAATGATCAAGTGATGCTCAACTGAATCCTATGTCTTCGAGCGAAGACAATGAGAGCAAACTTATCCAGAGCTGGATGAGTCACCGCTTGTAGCCCAAGTAAAGTTGTTGTGTGTGTTTGAAATCTGATCGTTGGAACACGTGTCGGCCTTTAGTGACCTGTGGTCATTTCTACATATCAGGTCGGGTTGCCTAGTGGCTATAAATAGCCCACCCCTACACCATAAATTGGTGGCTGCTCAGAGTTAGTGCACGGCTTTTGTCGCTTGAGAGCAACCCACCTCAAGCCTTTGAGAGAGAGAAATCTTACAGGACAAAGCCCAAACACACAGAGCCAAAGAGTGTTAGGCATCATTGAAGTCTTTCTCGTCTCGGACTGATGACTTATTACACTTGAGGACTGTGGAATCCTCCAAACCGGTTAGGCATCGCTCGAGCATCCAAGAGTCATTGTGGATTGCCGTGAACACAGCCTCAGGAAGGTTCGAAGTCTACCTTGAAGACTTACCAGAGTGATTGGGCGAGGAATGTGTCCTTAGCTCAAGGGGAATAAGGTGAAGACGCTGTCTTCTCGAAAGTTGAATTCAGCCTCCTCGACCAGATGTACAGCTTGTCACAAAGAATCGAACTGGTCCAACAAACTCGTGTCTTCAACAAGTGACCGGTTCTATCCTTCCTCCTTTACTTTGAGTTTGTCTTCGTGAAGTCATTGCATATATGTCTTATCTGTTTGACTTCATCGCTTGACTACTATCGTTGTTTGGCTTCATACTATCTTCCATCCTGATCCTTACTACCTAGCAGCTATTAGTCTTTGTATGTTCACATTATTGCATACTTGACTATGGCTTGCTTGTTGTAGTTTATCTTCTGCTGCATATCAATTAGGTCATTTCTAGTGTTTGTCTTTGAAACATCCGTGTTTTGAAGACTTTCCTAAAAATCGCCTATTCACCCCCCCCCCCTCTAGTCGATAACTAGCACCTTCAATTGGTATCGAGCAAGGTACTCCTTGTTCTCGGTGATTCGTTTAACCACCGAGTTTTAGCTATGTCGATCGCAGGATAATCAAAGTCTCCGCTGCTTTCCCCGTGTTCGATGGAACCGACTATCCCTATCGGAAGAATAAGATGTGCATGCATCTTGAAGCCATTGATGTCGACTCGTATGTCGTCAAGAACGGCGCTCCTAAATCGTGAAGGTGTCACCCCGCAGATGTCAAGAAGTTCATTCAATCGACTCAACTGCAAAGAACATCATCTGTGGTCATCCGACCAAAGGACAAGATGGCCGCCCGAGTGCTCGAAACGCCGGTTAGTCTGGACTGGCTATCCAAGGTCAACGGCGCGCCTCAACCCGAGAGATCAAAGGATCGTGTTCTTCAGAACCTCTTCAACCGCTTCAAGAGAAACGACAATGAAAATGTCCAGCTCACGCTTGATCGCCTCACCGACATCACAAATGAGCTTCATGCTCTCGCGCCACCGAGGTCACCAAGCATGAAATCGCCAAGACACTACCGAGATCACTTGACAGCTCTTTTGACACCCTTGCCCTCATGATACAATAACGTCCTGACTTCAAGACACTCGATCCGTCTGATATACTTGAGAGGCTCAACACACATGAGTTCCAAATTTTCGAGAAAAGAGATATCTATGGTCCCAACTATGGCCGAACTCGTGCTTTGAAGGCAAAAGTTGTTTCCTCATTTGAAGAAGAATCTGACTGCGGTTCTGATGATCCTGAAGACATTGGAAAGGAACTTGCTATGCTTGTGAAGAAGTTCACTAGGAAGAAAGGCTTCAGAAAGTCTTCACGATCCAGCTCGAGAAATGATGAAGCTTCCACTCATGACTACAAGAAGAGAACCCGTCACAAGTGCAAGAAAACGACACTATATCTCTAAGTGTCCACAAGGGGACAATGAGAAGAAGAAGAAGAAGAGCAAAGAATATGATTCTCGATGACAAGAAGAAGAAGAAATCTTCAAAGTCTCTTCCAAGTCCTCATCAAAGTCTTCATCTCATAAGAAGAGCTCATCCGAAAGGCTCGTGCTTTTGTTGGCAAGGAAATGGATTCAGAGGAGGAGTCCGCTTCGAGGAGGTGGAGGTGGAGTCCAAGAGCAGTCCGACCGGGCGCTGTAAGTCCTGGCTTTAGCCACAAACTTATGTTGCCAAGTCCATCTTCAACATCAAGACAATGACTTCTACACCAACGTCAAGTTGATGACAAGGACGCACCCTACTCCCACCTATCGCTTCATGGCACGCGTGCCAAGGTAAAATCACGTGATGCTTACTTTCAAACAACAAGTGAAGATGACTCGATTGTGAATCCAAACCCAGCTACAAAACACTTGCTAAAATTGCAACCGAACAACAAAGAGCTATGGAACATACTCAAAACTGTTAGACAAAAGCGATGACCGTTGGACGCGAAATGACACGCTCACAATTCTTAGTTGAAGACATTAAAATATTCATGCTAAGTACCAAGAACTTGAAAGTCGCCATGAAACGCCTCAACTACTCATCAAAGGCTCTCCTATGATTATCTTCAAAGGAAGCAAGAGCTTGAGAAATTGAGAGTGGTTCATGAAGATCTTCAAAAGGAGAATGAGTCACTTCGCTACCAACGGATCAGTTCCGGCCAGATGGATTTGAACCACCATGTCTAAAATGTCTTGAGCGTGATATCGCCACTCTGGTTGAATGTTCAATCGCTGCCATCGTTGCTTTTGTCTTCAACTACTAATGTGGTAACTAACCCTCTTCGGAGGATACCACCGCTATTGTCGATGAAAATGCTAGGTTGAAGACATTGCTTGAAACAAGGATGTATAAAAGTCCTGAAAGGGCATCGTAAACTTTATGTATGTCCTCATGTAACACCCCGAGAATCATGCTACAAGAATCACCTTTAAATGATGCCTTGTCTTCATTGTTACCGCCGCTAATCTCACTTTGATTCTATTCCACCAAATCTCAATTTCAAATTAATGTCAAAATTTAAATTTCTCAAACATGAAAACAAAAATGTTCATCATGTGCCAAATATTCCAAAACTAATATTGGTGGTGAACCAACATACTTGCAAAAGGTTTAAGTGGCCTAAGCTACTTAAAACGGTGACCTAAGCATTAAATTAAATGCCTTTTTAATTTATAAAATTGGCAACTATTCCAAAAGCCTCCCACCCTTTTTGTGGCAGTGCAATATACTTCTTTGAAATTATTTTGGCCAATGGCATAATTTTTTGCAAAGACTTTATTGGCTAAAAAGAAAAGGCAAAAGCTGCTGGAAAAAGAAAAGGAGAAAGCTAAAAAAAAGAGAGAAGAAAAGAAAAGGCCAGATGCACTATGCACTAGGCCCACCACAAGCAATGCAAAGGCAGCCCAGCCCACCTAACCCCGCCGCCCCTCACTGCTCATCGGGTTGGGTGGACGCACAGGCTGCTCAGGGTCTGCCGATGGCCACGAGGCGGCCATCCGGCGGCTCCTCGGCGACTACTAGGTCGCCTGACCCGACGAACCCTAGCTGCCCCCCACTTGCCCCACGCACTCGCCTCTTTTCCCCACCTTGCCCGAGAGCTCGTCTGCCGCCTCCGCCGATCTCGCGTCCCGGCGCCGATCGATCGCCGAGGCCGGGAGGAGCGCTGCCCTTCGCCTGTTGCCTCGACCATCGCTGGAGCTGGAGGCCTCAGAGGCCGCCTCCTCCACCTCTTCCGCCTGCCGCCGCCATCTTCGTCTCCGCGAACCTCAAGGCCTTAATCTGCTGACGGCCATCATAGCCGCCGGTGAGCCTTCCCTTCCGCTCTCTCGCGCGCATGCCCTGGCCCTAGCTAGCTTGCCGCTCATCGTGATTCGTCCGCCATCGACTCACCGTCCGCCACTTCCGCCACCTCCACGGCCACCACTTCCACTCGACGCAGCGCCCTCTGCCTCGAACGCGACCGAAAGCGCGGCGCTTAGTTCACACCGTAGCCGCTACCGGTTTTGCTCGAGCGCCACCGCCGCTTTGCTCGACGCCGGTGATGATTCTGGTCGAGTCCGACTCGCCACCACCCCAGCTTCGACTTGCTGCCGCTCGCCGTCTGAACGGGCCCGCCAAGGCCAAACGCCATCTCAGAGGCGAACCGACCACCTCCCGAGGCCTCCGCTGCTCAAGGCCGCCACGGTGAGTCGCTGCCCTCATTGAAGCCGGGCGCCGCATGGGACCCACCCACTGTCGCCGACGAGTGGGCCTCGCGCTTTTTCGACTGCGTTGACCCAAGTCAACGCGGCCCTGTTTCATCCTTCACGACGCAGGGTCCCCAAGTAGTTAGGCTAATTAATCACGCTACAAATTAAAATCTAATTAGTTAAACTCTAATCGTGCACCGACATCGGGCCCCACACCTCTAACTATCTCTCGCTAGATTAGTTTTATTCCACTTTTAAAATAACAGGTTTATATGTGGGTCCCATCGACCCACATGTTAGGTTTGACCTGGTCACCGTCTGCTGGCCTGCTGATGTCACCATGACATCATGCCGACGCTATATATCTTTTTCTCAGAATAAATAATTCCAGAAATTACTTTAATCTTTAAAATTTCATAGAAATTAAACCGCTCCTGGATGAAAATGTTTTCTATATGAAAGTTGCTCTAAAAATCCAACGAATCCAATACGTGGTCCGCTTCATCCGTCACATGCCCCTAGCATGCTGAACATGGAACTTTCCTCTTTTCTTTGTCCGAATCCACCTAACGCCGGGAATTCACCCTGATGTTTCCTTCGTCTCGCAACGTAGTACCGCTAGAGCACGCCTAGCACTACGATCGTCATGTCATGCTTAGTGTTACCTCTGCTTGCTATGTATTTAATGTTTCTTCCCCTCTTCTCCCTAGACCCCGAGGTCGGCCGATGCCCCGGTGATCGATCACGCCGTCGATAAACGAATTCTCCTTGCCGTGAGCTACCGTGCAAGCCCCTTTGATCATCCCGATATCGCCCATTCCATTCTCTCATGCTTGCATTAGATTTTGCTACTGTTTTTGTTTGCTCCTATTCTCACAGATAACCTGCTTATTGTAACCTCGCTATTGTTACCTACCGCTATCCTAAATCGCTTAGTATAGGTCCGTTAGAGACCCATCGCTGACTTCCACTTAACCCGATCGCCTGCTGGATTATCAAGACCCGATCAACGGATCAAGACCAGGCCCCACACCTCACGCCACATCACGCCTTTTGTTGCTCGATCGCAGAGTTACCATCGAGTGCCGAGGGTGGAACCTCACACATCACTCCCGATGAGATCTCTCAGAGAGTAGCTATTCTGTCATGGTCATCGAGGGTGATTTCCTCCTTAACCACTTCCGACACGACTCTATCGTAACCCTCAAGTGTGAACCTCGAGGGTGGTTCCTCTTACGCTCACCTTGATGTTTACATCGAGTGGGAATCCGGCAAGGGTGATTCTCGTGTTTTCCCTTGGTGTTAGACACACGGTTACTATGGTTACTATGACTTTGCATCGACCTCGCATTAAAGACGGTTGGCCTCGAGGGGTACCTGCCGAGCTTAATTGGCAGTGATGTGGAGTCAAGCGACTCGAAGGTGCCCGCGAGATAATTACGAGGCGTGGCCGGCATTCCTAGCCCTTGTCGCAAGTCCTCAAACGGGCAACGAGGTCACATCTTCGTGAGTCTCGCTTGTTACCACGCTGCTCCTAATCCACTACGATTTGGATATTTGATCCGAGGGGCCTCGCCCGATAGCACTAACCATCACGTAAGGCATAGTATGGGCGCTCAAGTCAGATGCATCACCGGCTTAATAGACGCCACGATCGAGCGGCGCGCCGGGTTGGACTGCGTAAGCCCGCTTTGTTGAAGGAGGTAGCTAGGTCTCGCCACCGCCGCCCACGCAACGTGTGAGTTCCCGGGAGATGGCCCATGACCGGGGCATAGGTTTAGTCCGCGTGGTCGCCTCTTTAAGCCTAGGTCGGGTTATGGCGATTGTTTGGCCGAGGCCGGCATGACCCAGAAAGTGTGTCCGCCAGAGTTGCGAAGCGTGGGGGTAAGTTGGTGCACCTCAGGGAAGAAAACATCTATCGATAGCCTGTCCCTACGTAACGACACTTGGAGTTGTATCCCATCGATACAACTAGAACTGGATACTTGTGATGAGAATTGGTTGGTGATGAGAATCGGATTGTGATGATAATCGATAGTATGGCTCGGGATTTCTTTTCTCGCTGTGAGTCGAGAAAGGATCTCCGCCGAGGTTGACAACACTACTACTACTTTACTTTATGCTACTCTACTCCTTCCGTTGTCGCAAGATGGTGGTTTCAAGATGCTAGTCTTCGATAGGACTAGGCCTTTCTCTATTCTCGCATTTCAGAGCCCACCACATATACAGCCTTCCTTTGATAATGTTGCATATGTAGTGTAGATCCTTGCTTGTAGTACTTTGATGAGTACTCACTGTTGCTTTGCTTCCCTTTTCCCCTTCTTTCTTCTTTTCTCGTTGTCACAACCAGATGGTGGAGCCTGTGATCCGCATTTACACCACCGGGCGACTACTACTACCCCGAGGGTACCTACTACTTTGTGGAGGCCACGACCACTGTGAGTAGTTAGGAGGCTCCCTGCAGGAGAGCCTTGCCTTTTCGACGTTGTTGCTTTTTGTGCTAGCCTTCTTAAGGCAAACTTGTCTAGCTCATGTCTCAGACTATATACCTGTTGCCTCCACCGACTCTTGTGTATTCGAGCTTATGTATTCGAGCCCTCGAGGCCCCCGGCTTGTAATATAAAGCTTTTTTTTTATTTGTGTCTAGAGTTGTGTTGTGATATCTTCCCGTGAGTCTTGATCTTGATCGCATACATTTATGCGGCATGATTAGTGTACGATTGAGCCGAGGGTGTCACAAGTTGGTATCAGAGCCGACTGCCCGTAGGTAGCCCCCTTTCCAACTCCTTGGCCGAAGTTGAGTCTAGTCACTGAAAAACTTTTACTAACATTGGCTGTGTGTCTTACGGCCCACGCCGCCATTGGGTGGTATTAGGATCTTTTATTCCTCGCTCATACTCGACTCGATCTCTTCCATTCGGTTAAACGATTTTGCTAACTCTAACATTAGGTTCTCGTGAATTACTTCATTCCGGAAAGCCCTTTATTACGTATGATCGTCGCTGCACCGTAAGATTCCAAGATACTCTCCGATGTTATCCCGATAACTTGTGCTCATCGCGCTTGCAATTCCCTACCACCGATAAGCCCTATGACTAACTACATATCCTTGTCGCCATACCTTCATCCCCAGCTGTTTTGTTATTACAAGATGCCCTCAAATACTTGTCGTTGTTCCGAGAATCCTTTTGTGCCTAGTGCCTTGCGCCTTGTCGCTCAATACATCGACAAATTAATCCTCACACATATCGAGGATTTGTTTTTCCCCGCTTGTTCATATGTTTCACAAAAGTCTTTGAAATACTATTCGATCTTCCAAAATCCTCAAAGAACCTATTGTTGTTGAAATTTTGTTAGCTTGCATTATGGTTAACTCCATAATTCTAGTAATCTTCGCTGACATCCTCTCGTCACTATCATTTCGAGTCCCTTGATCCAATATGTCGCTAATGCTCGTAATCCTCGCTAGATCCTAGCATTCATCCTTCTAGCTCGACGCCACTCCAAACATGAGCTTGTTCTTGTCAAATCAAACCTTGTTTGATTGTTGATCCAGACGATTCAACTCAATTATCTTTTGATCGAGCCTCGCTCGCATCCCCGATTTGAAAATCATAATTCCTTTGTATTCAAGCTTTGAAGTTATACAGATATATCTATAATTCGATGCCTTTGCATTCTTTCCCTCTTCTGATTGAGTACAGAGGACTCACTTGAGTCACCCTAACGCCAATGTTTTGCAGGGAAACCGTACTCAAATTTATGAATATGAGCGTGTGTCTTCAAACCGCTATGTTCATAGAACTAAGAACTTTTCTGCTTGTTCATACGAGTATCATTCATCTCCTACAAGGCTATTTGCTAGGGTTCCAAAGCCGAATTTCAGATGCTGCACTTAGACTCATTGTTTCTAAGCCACCCCTCAAGATGTGGGTGGTTAAGAAGAATTAACTCTTTTGCAGTGAAAGGGTCTCCACCAAAATCAAAGGCATCCGATGATATTGTCAGGACCTAAAACATCTTGTAGGGCACAAGATCAAATGCCCAAATGGTCTCACTATGTATTTTGTTCCTGAATCGCTTGCCATTCATCCTATCAGCCCTAATCTTGATTTAAGCTTCAATAATCCACTTGCTCGTTAAATGTTTATGCTTCACAATGCTCTTGGTGAAGCTTATCCCCTAACTGCATCAGAGGGTATGACACCTCATGCTTCGTAATGGATTATGGACAAGGATGCACTAATCATATGATCGGTGATCAAGTCTTCTCATGGACTCAACCTTACGCCCATCGACAAGAGTCACATCACATTTGGTCGACACCGGTAAAAGCAAGGTATTGGGTCTAGGTAGAGTTGCAATCTCAAAGGATCAACACATGGATAAAGTGATGCTTCTTGAATCCCTTGGTTTCAAATTGATGTCCGCCTCAATGCTTTGTGACTTGAACATGATTGTGATATTCGAAAATATCGCTGCCTTGTACTAATGGAATCGACAAGTCTCTAGTCTTTGAAGGGTATAGGAAAGATGATCTATATATGGTAGATTTCTCAAGAGGTCCACAAATTTCGTCAGATGTCTTCTTGCAAAAGCTTCGCACGTCGGCTCGCATCGGAGGTTGGGGCATGTCGCATGAGGAACTTACACACACTCGCCAAGAAGAAGCATGTCATAGGCATCAAGGTGTCAAGTTCAAGAAGGATCATTTGTGTGGTGCTCGCGAAGTCGAAAGATGACTAGGCAAAGCACCCTCAAGACAATCATGACGACATCTCAACCCTTCGAGCTGTTACACATGGATTTGTTTGGCCCTACCATTACTCTACCTCACAACAACTGCTTGTCTCTATGGCTTCGCCATTGTTGATGACTACTCAAGATACACATGGGTGCACATAATTTCTACAAGATCAAGTTCAAGATGTCTTCAGACGCTTCGCCAATCGAAAGCAATGAACAATTATGGCGCCAAGATCAAGCATATCGTAAGTGATAACGCACCGAATTCAAGAATACCGACTTGATCTTTATCTCGATACCATGGAATCACTCATGAGTTCTTAGCTCCATACACACCTCAAAGAAATGGCATCGTGGAGCGCAAGAACAGAACCTCATTGAGATGGCTCTAACAATGCTCGATTTGTACAAGACACCAAGAAAGTTCTCGCCCGGCCATTGATACAGCTTTTGTCACGCCATCAACCGTGTTTATATCCACAAGCTTCTTAACAAAACATCCTATGAGCTCCTTACTGGCAAGAAGCCAAATTTCAGTTACTTCAGAGTATTTGGGGCTAAGTGCTGGATCAAGGATCCCCATCACAAGTCAAAATTTGAACCCAAAGCTCACGAAGGCTTCATGCTCGGTTACGGAAAGGACTCACACTCTTATAGAGTCTTCAATCTCTATCTCTACAAAATCGTGGAACCTGTAGATGTGCGATTTGATGAAACCAATGGTTCACAAAGAGAGTTCCTGCCAAGCACACTAGACGAAGCTCAGCCCAAATAATCTATCAAGCTAATGGGAATCGTGAAATCAGCCTTCAAGCACAAATCAAGAGGAACTTATCATTTCGCACCTAACCAACTCAAGACAATGCTCGGCCTCAAGACAATCCTCCCAATAATGACAATGATCAAGATAAGCAAAGTCTTCGCCCGCCCATCCTCGTGTTGCAAATGAAGTATAGATTGAGAAGATAATTGATAGCATCAATGCACCTGGTCCGCTTACTCGCCAAGAGCAACACAGCTAGCAAATTTCAGGGCACTTTCTTTGTGTCAATATCGTAACCCAAGAAAGTTGTTGAAGCCTTTATGGAACCAGAATGGATACAAGATATGCAAGAAGAACTTCAACAGTTCAAGCTGAATAATGTTTGGGAACTTGTCAAGCGTCCTAATCCTCGCAAGCATAACATTATTGGCACCAAATGGATATATCAAAACAAGCAAGATGAGCATGGTCAAGTCGCCGTAAAAAAAGCACGGCTTGGGCTCAAGGATATACTCAAGTTGAAGGAATTGACTTCGATGAAACATTTGCTCCTATAGCTAGGCTTGAAGCCATTCGATACTACTAGCCTATGCTAACCACCACAACATCTTGCTATATCAAATGGATGTGAAGAGTGCATTTCAACGGAAAGATTGAAGAAGAAGTATATGTCGCTTCAACCACCGGCTTTGAAGATCCAAAACATCCTCATATGGTGTACAAGCTAAATAAAGCAATCAGATGGCCTCAAATAAGCTCCTCGCTACCGTTATGATACAATCAAAGACTTCAAGAGCAAAGGTTTCAAACCTCGATCCCTTGATCCCACACTCTTCACGAAGACATATGATGGTGAACTGCTTGTATGCCAAAT
Organism: Aegilops longissima; assembly: GCA_021605205.1. Lineage (NCBI taxonomy): Eukaryota > Viridiplantae > Streptophyta > Magnoliopsida > Poales > Poaceae > Aegilops > Aegilops longissima. Next base: position 36,961 of record JAHIAM010003370.1, on the reverse strand, counting down.
ATATGTGGATGACATTATCTTCTACCGCACCAACCGTAAGTATAGTGATGAATTTGGATACATGATGCAAGAGCAATATCGATGTCCATGATGGAGAGCTCAAGTTCTTCCTTGGTCTTCAAATTCACAAGAAAGAAATGGCATCTTTATATCTCAAGAAAATACCTCCAAGATTGTCTCAAGAAGTTTGGAATGCAAGAGTGCAAAGGATACATGATGCCAATGCCACCAAACACCATCCGGGTCCCGACGACAATGGTAAAGAGTTCGATCAAAAGGTATACCGCCCATGATTGGTTCCTTACTTTACCTATGTGCATCTAGGCCAGATATTATGCTTAGTGTTTGCATGTGTGCTCGATTCCAAGCGGCACTAAAGGAATCGTGATCACTTAGTCGTGAAGCTTAATTCTTCGATATTTGGCTCACACCCCAACACTCGGATTGTGGTATCCAAAGGGCTCAAAATTTGATTTGCTGATTTTCGATGCTGATTATGCCGGTGACAAGGTGGATCACAAGTCTACATCAGTGCACATGTCACTTTCTCGACGATCACTTGTCCGTTGGTCTTCAAAGAAGCGTAACTGTATCACTCTCAACCGCTTAATCTGAATACATTGCTGCCGGATCCTCGCTGTGCTCACTTCTATGGATGAAGCAAACCTCAAGGACTATGGCATCAATCGACACAAGTACTCTCTTCTATGACAACGAAGCGCCATCAAGATTGCCAACAATCCAGTCAAAGACTCAAGACAAAGCACATTGAAATTGGCCATCATTTTCTCGTGGATCATGTCATGAAGAAAGATATTGACATCATTCACGCCAACACCAAGAGCAATCGCGATATCTTCACAAAGCCCTTGGATGAGAAAAGGTTTTGCAAGTTACAGCAGTGAGCTAAATATCTTAGAATCCTCAAATGTCCTGTGATCACGCACACATCCTAACACTTATGCATGTTGATGACTTAGATGTGCAACACACGAAGTAACGTATGTCTTCAATCTAATGAAGACTTACATTCTGAGTGTGAATACATTAAGGTGGAATTTGACTTCGGAGCGCCACGATAATTGTGCGCCATGTCTGGGTCTAATACTTCCTATACGGTGGGTAACGCCACCACCAAATTTCTTTCTTTGAAGTGTTTCACTCATGGCGTTATTTCTGCAATATCTTCGCATTTGATTTGTCTTCAACTTCAACTTAACTTCATGATCTTCTTCACTATGTTGATTTGGTTGTCAGTTCGATATATATATATTGTTCTCGTCTCTCACAAAGATTCACTTATAGCTATGTCTTCAAGTTGAATCTTTTGAACTAAGTGAATGTGATCGACCCTAATCTCTATGCTTTCTATCTCAAACTCTATCTCATCCAAATCATATGCATTCTATTGAAATCTGTCGAATGTCTTCTCAAGCCCTTGTCGCCAGTAAGACACAGAGACAAACTTTAAGTCTGTTTTAAATGATTCATCATTATCGTTGAAACCGAGAAGCCGAAACGACCATCCGACAAACCTCAAGCGGCGTGGGAACATGGGACATCTCGTAGTATGTTGCATGCGTACACGTGCCCTCGATGTGAACCGCCAGGCACTGTAATTGTGTTGTGCCGCACACCTCCTTATAAATACGTCCCCCCGCGTAAAGAAGACCTTCTTCCACCTCTCCACCTCGTCAAAACCCTAGCACCACCGCTAGCTCGACGACGCCGGCGACGAAGCGCTTAGCTGCCGCGATTTCTCCGACGCCGCCCTCATGTCGGCCGCGAACATCTTCATCTCCGCCAGAGGTGTCCTCCGTCGCCAAGTTAGGGCATCGTGGATTGAACTGCCGCCTCCTTTCTTCCCGCCTAGCAGTTCTTCGAGTGGTAAATATAACTCTATTTTTACCATCTTTTGATCTTCAAGATTCATCCTACTTGCCAAAATTGGTTTCGCCCATACTATGTTAGATCTATTCTATATGCATCTCAGATCGCCTAGTATATTCACTTAAGCTTCACAACTAGTTAGATTCCTCACTTGTACTTATTCACGGATTCGCATAAACTGAACCAACTCTCAACAGATAAGGAATGTCTTTGCATCATGAGGTCAATGTCTTCAAACCGATTTATCTTCAAAATCTTCCGAGAATGCATATGACCTCTTCCCTTCCTCGTGATCTCTAATGCTGTCACAGTACATGTCCGTGGAGAATCCTTGGTTCTCATAGTCTGCATTCGCTTGCGTAATCCTTACAAGATCAAACTAACTCTCCCGGCCGCCTCGTCATTCAAAGAACGCAAGCCTTTGAAGCCTTTTGAACATGAAGCCATTCAGTTTGAAGCTCATGGCTGCGATAAATCAGTCAGAAGGGCGGCAGACAACGCCGTGAGGGAACCTCAAAAGATCTCGCTCGATGACCTCGCAGAGCTGTACAAAATAGATCCTCAAGAGACTTATAATCAAGGCAAGACACTAATCCAATGGATTCGCCGATATTGGGCTGAATAAAGGTTCAAGTACAATTTCGCCACACAGAATATGCCGAGAAGAATGCTATCGAAGCCCTTGGGGTGATATTCTTCGAGGCCTCCCACCCAAGAATATGGTCAAGCTATTGCACAAGGCTTCTATCCTTGTATGGTCCGTGGACCTCACCGAGAATGCCAACCCAACGCCATTGCTCGTGTCGCGACGATAATCTCTTCAAGCGCAACTTCCAAAGACGCAAAGGCTTCGCAAAGGAAAACAAGAAGTCATTGGGATTAGACTTCAACCCTCGTCCTCTCGCCCCCGCGGCCGACGGCTCACGGATGTCAACCCAATGTCATCGGTCCCTTTTCAAACCTTGATGGCCTCATCACCTACATCCTGGTCCAAGGTGCCAAAGTGGATCACTCGTGACGATGCCGAGTCCGATGAAGCCCCAGCTCCAGCCCCGCCTCCCGCTCCAAAGCCGCAGGCTTAAGAAAATCAAGGCTCCAAAGTCACCGCCTCCAAAAGCTTCACGTGAAGCCATCGCCATCGCACCTCCCCGGCCGCACACCAAGATCAATCCCAGATTCCAAGAAGATGGAGAAGAGAAAGAAAATTGTCAAGAACACCGAACTAACACCGACCCTCGCCCATTCTCGCTTGAAGAGCACATTGATCTGTCAAGTGATGACGATCTTGCAGATGATGCTCTTGAGCAACTTATCAAGAGCAAAGAAGAAGCGTAAATCTTCAACAACTTGCCTCTTTGATGTGGCAATCATCCATCACTTCATTGATGAGTGGTTTGACACACCAAACATCAGCTTTGAAGATCTGCAACTTCCTATTGGCCTCAGCTGCCTTCCTTTAATGGCGCCATTGCTTCGAAGCTAGCTCTTGCTCAGCAGATTGTTGAACCAAGCATAAGATTGACTATGAGAAGGCTCGGCCAAGAAGCATATGGCTGCACTCAGCAGGCAAGACGTCAAAACTTCAAGGTCATGTTGCACGACCTCAAGGAAGCCTTTGTCAAGAAGCATGAAGAAGCCAGAGGCTCTCGTGAGCGCATGAAGGCTCTGGCTGACAAGTGTGTGCTTGCCTACAATGAGGCTGAGAAGCGCAAGGCTCTTGGCCGCCCCGGCATTGACCTCGTAATGGCTGCAAAGAAAAGAAGTCTTCAACTCGACTAAGCTGCACCTTCAAGGCAGGAAGAGCCCCGCATAGTCTTCCCAAGCAGCATGACTGCTCAAGCCAAAGGTTCGGCCAACCGCTTCAATGTAAGAAGACGAGGGCTGCCGAGGCTGAAGCCGTAAAAGGAAAAATCCTCGACGCCTCGATGTCTGCTCCTCCAAGAAGAAGCTTAAGACCAAGAAGAATCGGGTTGCTCCCACAGAGCCCTTGGTTGTTGAACCCATTTCAAGGTTCGCCCCGCCCGCAACCCAAGAACTTCAGATGACTGCTCATGAGCCTGCTTCCACAGAGGCTCTCAAGTCAAGAGATTCCAGCAGCTGATCCCATCATCGCCAAGACATTGGTCACCATGACAATGTTGAAGATGATGAAGTTCTTCCTCAAATCGAGTACAATGTGGTATCATCGCCTCGCTCGCACGTAACAGCGAACTCATCAAGATTGGTCGCCCTCTCGACGCCAATTGCACAGATGCTTCATGGGCTGATCGCCTGCAACAACAAGACCCCCTAGTACTCCCCAACAACAAGTCACTCCCCAACAACAAGTCACTCCCCAACAACAGCAAGAAGAAGAAGAGGAAGACTTTGAGGCCCAGTGCAACCCCATCTCCAAAGGCGCCGCCAAGATTTCGCAGCTTCGCAAAGGTCAAAGGCCTCAAGTACCTCCTTCGAGCTGCTCTGTAAGGAGAAGTGCACCACCAACCTGTTGCACGCCAAGTGTTTTCGTGCCACCCAACTGTGAATGTGTCCGAGTCCGCCAAAGCTACTGAAGACAATCCGCTGCATCACCAAGACACCCAAGAAGAAGAAGAACGGTCCCTACACCCCAAAGAATTGAAGAAGTTATCCCCGATATCAACGCAAAGGTTCGACCCTCCAGCCTCCTCAAGTGGAGGTTGAAAACATTGAGGCTGCCACCTCAACCACCAATGAAGCCAATGACGGGTCATGGCTGAAGCCAATGTGGAGCCTGCCCCAACCGCCTCCGGCCATCAAGGAAATGTGCCTGGCCAATGAGGCAATCGCCTCAAGCATCGGCCGAGCAGCTCAAGCCTCGCTTGTCGCCATCGCCCAGCTCCGCCACCAAGGCCCTACACAATTGAGCAAGCATACAACTATGGCGAAGCTTGTTACAGAAGATGGCCTGCTCGTCCATCCGCCTCATGCCTCGGGTCCTCGCCTCGACTATCACATTGCGATAGGCCTCAGTCCAAGCCGGGCCAAGATCGCCAAGGTTTCTGTGCACCGCCACCTCAATGTGTTCTTTCAATGCAAATGGCTTCAAAGCCCACAATACTTTCTTTGATAGTGCAAAGAACCCCTACACAAGGCCAAGGATCTCATCCGACCGCTTCGAGCTATCAAGAAAGAAGCTATTACTCATGCGCTCAGATGATCAAGGGCGATTTTCCTCATATGCGCCGACACTAAAGCCATTGTCGGACCGCCGTGCTTAGAATAAGCACTTGATTGCTTTCGTGATGCAGTCCGCTTGGTTTCAGAATGCATAAAGAGCACCGAATGAAGAACTTGTGCTTCAATTCTATGCTACCTCCACATCCGCGGCTACAACAGAGATACGAAGACATGGGTTCTCGAGTGGATGACAGAAATGTTCATCATGAAGCCAAAGCTCTTGACATCATTGAGCTCACAGGCCTACCCACTCCCGGAGAGCTGTTTGAACCTGGATGTCAACTCCACCGCGATGCCTTAGAGAGCATATTTCATCAGTCAGATGCTGAGCATGATGAAGCCACTGCCACATGACGTTGAATACTCTCAGCACTTCTTTGTTGATGACCTTGAGTATCTGCCTCGCACCATATATCACATCATCAGCTAACTCTATGGCCTATCAAAGGGCATTCATCGCCTGCAAAGCTTGAAGGAGCAATGAAGACATTGGTCTTCTACATCCTCAATGGCATCAGCTTCAACACGCAAGAATTCTTCATCCGGCAACCGGCCGCGCCTCGATCTGATCCGCTTGGTCCAAGTTCTATGCTCCATGGGTCATGCGCCTCATCAAGATGCACTCGCTATCAACTATCAACCCTCCGCCGCAATCATCCGATCTTTCTACCAGAGGTTGATATGTCCGCTAGCCATATACCCCGAGCCCGCCAAAACGCCACTAAGTCTTCGTAATGCATATCACCATAGCTTCTCTCAACCTATGGAAGGCGCCCCAGAAGATCACGGTTCATCCTCCGGCTGGGAACACACGCCCGCCTTCATCATGCACGGATCGAAGCCATCGAGAGCATAATTGGCCAAAGGCTCTAAGCGCCTCGAGTCCTCAATGATCGAGAACTTTTGTGGCGCCGCATCAAAAGCAAGATAAGCATCACTCCCGCCTGCCCAAATGCAAAGCCTCTTGGTGGACGTCAATCGCATTCGAAACCTTGCCACCAAGAATGCTTTTGTCACTCACGAGACCTGACAGCGATCATGGAAGAGTTTGACCCTGCTCAGTGTTGAAGCAGATCTTCAAGACGATGGCTTCACTGAACGCTTCAAGTTTGACTCCACTCCTCCACGGAATGCAGTCCTACGACGAACTCCATCACTTGAAGACTCTAACTATTCTTCCTCCGTGGCAACTGTCCATGCCAGAGTGATCGATGATGAAGATGATGCTACTTCACCGCCCCCTACTTCTACACGAATCAACACTGCGCCAAGCTCGTCTGCACCGCCAACCAACAACGACAACCCTGCTGCATCATCTTCTTCAGAAGAGGACGAGTAGATTCTCTATGTCTTCAAACCTTTTGGTCCTTATCACAAAAGGGGAGAAGCATATGAGTTTGATAGTCTTCAAGCCGGTTCATAAGGGCGGTTGCACTATATTTTGCCTAGTGTTTACAACTCGCTTTTGATACATTTGGTTCTTTGAGTTGTAACACTTAAACTCGATGGTCGCTCGCTACTTATTTGCTTTACTCGTGCGATGATAAATTCCGATGTGCGATTTATAACTTCCGCACTTAGATCATTCTCGCAGACGCCCATTTTTCATTATGCATGTCATTCTCTTAGCTATATCATTTCATGCATGATGAATTATCTTCATAAGTTGAAGAGGATCTCCACAAGTACAACCTGCCATGTGCATTTGCATTCCAAAAGCAAACTACTTATATGCACATCTTCAGGGGGAGCCTTTGCCACTTATGAAGACAATTCCCTATCCTTTACAATTTCACATATTTTATCCCCGTTGAAAACTTCAACCAGTTTGTCATCAATCACCAAAAAGGGGGAGATTGTAAGTGCATCTAGTTCCACCCCAAGTTGGTTTTGGAGTATTGACGACAAATGTGGTTGAGGGACTAATGCGTTTGTGAGAATTGCAGGATAACGCAGGTAGTGTCCCTCATTGATTCGGTTTACCTACCGGAGACGACCCCTAAAATTGTATGAAGACATTGACGACAATGGTGGTATGTGAAGATATTCACATTGAAGACTATGACATGAGAAGACATTGAGTGAAGACTATGGAGCGCGAAGACTGTGTTGTTTTGTTGTTTCCTTTTCTTCTTTGTTGAGTCATAGGAACCACCGCATCGTTAAGGGGGTCCAAGTGATCATAGTCGTAATGATCAAGTGATGCTCAACCTAAATCCTATGTCTTCGAGCCAAGACAATGAGAGCAAAACTTATCCAGAGTGGATGAGTCACTTTGCTTGTAGCCCAAGTAAAGTTGCCAGTGTGTTTGAAATCGACCGTTGAACACGTGTCGGCCTTAGTGACCTGTGGTCATTTCGACATATCAGGTCGGGTTGCCTAGTAGCTATAAATAGCCCACCCCCTACACCATAAATTGGTGGCTGCTCAGAGTTAGTGCACGACTTTTGTCATTTGAGAGCAACCCACCTTGAAGCCTTTGAGAGAGAGAAATCCTTGCGAGGACAAAGCCCAAACACCCAGAGCCAAAGAGTGTTAGGCATCATTGAAGTCTTTCTGTCTGGTGACTGAAGACTTATTACACTTGAGGACTGTGGAATCCTCCAAATTGTTAGGGCGTCGCTGCTCGAGCATCCAAGAGTCATTGTGGATTGCCGTGAACGCAGTCTCAGGAAGGTTCGAAGTCTACCTTGAAGACTTACCAGAGTGATTGGGCGAGGACCTGTGTCCTTAGCTCAAGGGGAATAAGGTGAAGACGCGGTCTTCTCGAGTTCAATCTCAGCCTCCCTAACTGATGTACAGCTTGTCACAAAGAATCGAACTGGTCCAACAAATCTTGTGTCTTCAACAAGTGACTGGTTCTATCCCTTCCCTCCTTTACTTTGAGTTTGTCTTCGTGAAGTCATTGCATATATGTCTTATCTGTTTGACTTCATCGCTTGACTACTATCGTTGTTTGGCTTCATACTATCTTCCATCCTGATCTTTACTACCTAGCAGCTATTAGTCTTTGTACGTTCACATTATTGCATACTTGACTATGGCTTGCTTGTTGTAGTTTATCCTCCGCTGCATATCAATTAGGTCATTTCTAGTGTTTGTCTTTGAAACATCCGTGTTTTGAAGACTTTCCTAAAAATCGCCTATTCACCCCCCCCCCCTCTCTAGTCGATAACTAGCACTTTCAGCTGGCCCACATGTCAGTCACCCAAAGGCAGTTGTCTTTAAGGCAATCAAGCAAATAGCAATTTTATTACCCACCTCTCGGTCTCGCCTGGGTGCGCCTTACATTTGAGAATGCAAACGATTCTTCTTTCATTTGCAAACGAATCAGTATGTATTACCATGGCCGTGTTTTCCTTGCAATAATTAGTCATTCGAACGAGATACTCCATCCATTCACTTTTTAAGTCGCTTCGCATAACTTAAAATGAACTGTTTTGCACATTGTCCTAAATGTCTTCAAGGTCTTATAGAAGTGAACAGAGGAGTACTATAAATTAATTAATGAGGAGTTATTTGAAAAAAATCGAACGGTACCCACGCTTAACGTGGATTAGAGTGTGTGTCACATAATTAGTTATTTGAATTAGAGTATGTGTCACGAGTTAGATTTTTGAATTAGAGTGTGTCACGAGCAATCTCAAATTCTAACGTGGATTTCGTGATTTCACCGTATCCACGCTTACTTTTTTAATACAAATTCATATGTATATGATGAACACCATGGTAGTGAGAAAACTTTTGGATGGATTCAAACATATGACCTACAAAATAGCACAACAAATTGAGTCAATGTCAACTTTTCAAACTTAATATGGCACTAATTCAAATAATTACCCGTATGATCGCTCCTCGCTCAAATCTTACAATGTACATCGAATTGAAACATCGATATTAAGTCTCGACTATGTACATTCAAATGTTGTTTTTAGCCCCCCGCCACAAGACAAACGCTACATACTTCCTATATCGGTCAATCTTCCTCTCCTAACCACCTTAGGAAGCTATCGGTTTCAACACACGGTCATTCTTTCTCTCCATGTTTCCATCTCTAAGTCTCTCAACTACACAACTACACAACCCCTTTTTCACTTTGTTACCAAATGTATTTACCTCACACACCCGCCATTGCACCCCATGCCAAGCTCTCTCCCCTCTCCCTCTCACCCTCTCGTATAAATACATGCATTGCCTATCTAGCCCCCAACCTCTCGTATGCGCACGCAAGCACGCTTGTATATCTAGGTCACTCCCTCGAGACTATCTCACTCTTTCTTCCAAGACGGCGGGCCACACTCGCTCAATCTCGCTCTCTTTATCTCGAGTCTCGCTTAACCTCGCTTTTCACACACAAATGATATATCTCCTCTTAGGGCCTCGATCGACACACTCTATACTCTCTCACAGATTGTCTATCTAGGTCACCCATCCAAGCCGCCACTCTTTCTCGACCTCATGGTGGGCCACGCCACTCAATCTCTCTCTCTCTCTCTCTCTCTGTCTCCTCGCTTCGCTTCTTTCGGACAAAATGATATATCACCATGTTTGAGCCCAATTCGACCTATTCACATTGTATACTCTCTCACGCACATCGCCTATCTAGGTCACTCTCTCCAACCCATCTCACTCTTTCGATCGACGGTGACCCTATGTGATCGGTTGACCTTGATTCCTCCCACGCACAAAATATATCTACACGCCTGCGGATCGGATCATCTCTCAAGCTCTATCTTACAACCCTCACCCTTGCCAAAAGCTCAATCGACAATATCTCTCCAGAGCATATATATTTGTTCAATGAATGTCGGACCACACTCACTTTGTCTCTATCTATATGTCTCTCGATTGACCTTGCTTTCACACCGTATCTTCCACGCTGAAGCTACTACCTCTCCATCCTCGCAGTCGGAGCTATTTACATTGTGAGGGGCACTCCAACCTTGGATTAATTTGTAGGCATTTATTCCGTCGGTTTAGATTATATTTTCGTAGCATTCGCCCACAACTACTCCAAACACCGCTGCAACCCACGAACTCCCCTAGTTGATTTCCTCCGCTCACCATCGCCTCTCGCACGCCCTTTCTCGCCTTCAACGTCAGCACCATGGTATTATTGAAAAACTATGTTGTTCTCTTTAATTATTATAAATAACCTACAAAACTACACATCGATAGTCCACTTGAATGGAACAAATTTTGACCCACAAATTAAAGTGCTACAACCACACACGAGGGGCCCATATGTCATGAAACAAATTTGGACCCATATACAAATTTAAAAATAAAGGACGAGGATCGAATATGCGACCGGCCTTCAAGCCGCAGACGTCAATAGGCAACATACGAGAATAGCGATGTTTGTTGTACCCCTTTGTTCACATAATGTTTTTATATTACCACAGCCTAATTAATGGATAACATGTAATATTATTTTTAATACTCCCTCCATCTAGGTGTGTAAGTCATCTTACGAAAACCAAATAATCCCAAAACACTAAGGCGCTGTGCATTAACTTCTATCGCTTTTGTTTCTTGACATATCAACCAATAAGAGATGAGGGTGTATGCTTTTAATGACTTGAGACTACCAAACACGGCATGCAATGGTTAGTTCATTGCATGCAATGCTACTAATTAGCAAATAAACATTACAGTCTCTCATTTTCCCCTCCTCCTTGGTCACGGTGCACAACCTAAGATGACTTACTCACCTAGACGGAGGGAGTACTATTCTCCTTCACTTACTGGTGGGTTCCATGTGCTCTCTCTCTCTCTCTCTCTCTCTCTCTCTCCTCCCTTCGCTTAGACGCACGGCAAACAGGAAGAACTCATGGGCGATGTTGTTGCTGACCATATCTCGACGCTGCTCACAAGTCACGCACCAGCCACGCATCAAAGAAGACTAGTCAAGGGTACGCAATGCACGTTAATTTGGAAATATATGAAGTGCATGCGGATATTAATTAATAGGATATTATTTGCGGTTGTCATGTGATTAGCATTATTTTTGGCATGAAATTAACTGCACGCTAAACGTGTTGAGTGCTCGACATTGAAGCAGTCTAGGTCGTTGGATGACAAGGAATACATGTGGCTTGATGACGCTTTTATATTTAATTTGATACGGCTCTAGCAGTAACATTCAATCGATCAAACCATACATTTCGCTCAGTCCGACCGACTTTAAATTATACGACGATCGATATAAAATAAACGGAATGATAAACGCTCGATTTTAAGCATGGCAATCCAACGCTTTTCATGGCAATTTAGATTACGCGCGGCGGGGCGCTCGCGTGGGAAGCGGCTCTCTGCAGGCTTTCAGGTGTCTTCGCCATCGATCGACGGCGATCGCACTGCCTTTGCGCCGTTGTTGGCGTATTTCCCGACGCGGCTCAGCTTCAAGGAAGGCCAAAATGTTCTGACTTCGTGAGCGAAATCAATCAAGGGAGGAGGCGATCGCGCTGGTGCAAGGAAGCGTCGCCGGGCCATCCATGCCGCCGAGGGGGGTGACCGCACCGCTGCTGGGACAGCGCCGTCAACGGCGCTGGCGGAGACATTCGTGTGCACGGCACCGCACGGGCGCCAAGACGCTGCAGATGCGCAGCGCGATACCGGCAGTGCATCGGCACCAAAGACGGCCGCAGCGATTGCACGCCAGGCGCATGCGCTGGCAGGTGCACGGCGCCGAAAGTCGGCGGGACCTCGTGGAACCCCGTGGCATCAAGCTCGGCGACAATGTGCGGCTCCCAGCCCATCAATGCCACGGGATGGGCGCCGGCGCAGCCGGGCGACGGAGCCGAACGGAGCGGGACAGCGTGGCGCTTCCCCGCAAGGCCGCTTCAAGCTCATCCCAAAGCGCCTTTATGTTCTTGAGACTCGCCAGGTGTCTTCTCAAGAAACCGGAACACTAAGGGCGACCATCGTGATGCGGCATGGCGATGTTTAGGTCAGCTAGTTGGAGGTAGATGATAGGAGAATCGGAGAGGAAGAGAGAGGATTGTAGCGATACCGGTAAAAGCGGGTTGATTTTAAACTACGGCGCCGGCGACATTAAAATGAGAGAGCGCGGGACGACGGTGGGCGGCGGAGCTCGGTCAAAGGGCTCGCCTCCCGTGAGTCTGCACAGCTGTCCGATCAGACGCCCAATACAGCCGGCGCAGCGGTTCTGCTCAAGACGCCTCCCGCCGACTCACACGCTTGTTGGGACGGCACTGCCGATGAGAAGCGGGACTCGTGGCGCACGTGAACGCCCACGGTTTCAATAGTGAAAGCGTCATTTTAACGTGATGTGTCTTTGTTCCAAAATACCTTGGCTCTTCATTTGTGCAACTTGTCATAAGCAGCTTGCCTCGAATTGAAGAAAAAACTTATGAAGTAATATTTGTGCCATATCACGTGACCATGCTCAGTTTCAAGAATTTATGCTCAATTTTTGATTTTCTGAAATTTAAGATCCAAGATTCGAAACAATATCATATTCTGCATCATGCAATAAATTTTCAAGCCGTACATCTGTCCTGTTGTATTTCTTAAGAAAAGATTTGGTCAAACATTTTGCTTAGTTAGACTTCAGACAAGTTATATATGCAGAGTAAAAGGATAATCCTCCGCATCAAAGGCATTGCCCGATATATTAACTCAAGTACTAGGAACGAAAAAACGGCTCAATTATGTGCTCATCCCGTGTAGTAGTAGTAGTACCGGGCAATGCAGTTGACGGGTGACCTTGACGAGTAGCGACCGAGGAATTGAACTGCGTCGCACGGTAGGTAACGTTGTTCAGTTACTAAAGCATCCTCCGTTGTTCATCGGTAGTCATTATGGACCGGGACATGAGGGAATTTCCTAGGGCTGGAATTCTGGCCGCCAGATATTTCGACTTGAAACGGCGAGGCTCGACCGGTTGGGGTTGTTTAATGTGCGCATTTCACGACGCCACCGGGGACACGAGCCCGGTTTTTTAGGATCAACACGAGCCAAGGTCTGGCTGGTACGCTGGGTCCTACCATTCGAGAATACGAAGGAACCTTTAAATTGCCGAACTAATCTATGTGTATTACAATACCCGATTTTCCTTGCAAATACTAATCTCAACGTGGTAATTGATTTATGAAGAGTTGTTGAATTAGAGTGAGTTTGTGATATAGTGATCTCAACGTGGATTTCACATTTCATGGTATCCCTAGTAAGTTCTCCAATGCAGATTCAAATTTAAAAGATGAACAATACAGAGGTGAGAAAACTTTGTATGTATCAAGCATATGACCACACACACACAGAGAGACACACACGCATCTAACACAACAACAATCCAATAAGTATTGTTGGGGAACGAGTAATTTCAAAATTTTCCTACGATCACGCAAGATCATGGTGATGCATAGCAACGAGATGAGAGTGTTGTCTACGCACTCAGAGACCAAAGAACGGAAGCGCTGACGCAACGAGAGGAAGTAGTCGCATTTCTTCCCGATCCAACCGATCCAAGTACCGAACGACGGCACCTCCGAAGTTCTGCACACGCTCAGCTCGATGACGCCCTCGAACTCCGATCCAGCCGAGTGTTGAGGGAGAGTTTCACAAGACGACGGCGCAGGACGATGATGATGTTCCACCGCGCAGGTTTCACTTAAGCTCCGCAACGGTATATTCGAGGTGTAGTTTGGTGGAAGGGGCACCGCACACGGCTAAGGAACGATCTCAATGATCAACTTGTGTGTCATGGGGTGCCCCTGCCCTCAGATATAAAGGAGGGAAGGGAGGGCTGGCCGCCAAGGAGAGGTGCGCCAGGTGTCCTACTCCTACTAGGAGTAGGATTCCCCCAAATCCTAGTCCAACTAGGTTTCCCAAGGGAAGAGAGAGAGAGGGGCGCTTCTTCTCCTAGTCCTAATAGGACTAGGAAGGGGGAAGGTGCGCCAGCACTATGGCCCCTTTCTCTTTCCCACTAAGGCCCATCAAGGCCCATTGACTTCGGAGGTTCCGTAACTTCCCTGCATCTCTAGAAATTCCCAATTTCACCCGGAGTGATTCCGAGTCCAAACATAGGCTTCCAATATATCAATCTTTATGTCTCGACCATTTCGAGACTCCTCGTCATGTCCGTGATCTCATCCGGACTCAACAACCTTCGTACATCAATATCATATAAACTCATAATAACCGCCATCGAAACGTTGTTGCATGGACTCTACGGGTTCGAGAACTATGTAGACATGACCGAGACACCTCTCTGTCAATAACCAATAGCGGACCTGATGCCCATATTGGTCCTACATATTCTACGAAGATCTTTATCGGTCGATCAAGATAACAACATACGTTGTTCCCTTTGTCATCGGTATACATATTTGCCCGAGATTCGATCGCCGGTATCCAATACCTAGTTCAATCTCACATCGCAAGTCTCTTTTCTCGCTCCGTAATACATCATCTCACAACTAACACATTTAGTTGCAATGCTTGCAAGGCTTATGTGATGTGCATTACCGAGAGGGCCCAGAGATACCTCTCCGACAATCGGAGGACAAATCCTAATCTCAAATATGCCAACCCAACATGTACCTTCGGAGACACCTGTAATGTACCTTTATAATCACCCAGCCACGCCAGACGCTTGGTAGCACCCAAAGTGTTCCTCGGCAAACGGAGTTGCATAATCTCATAGTCATAGGAACATGTATAAGTCATGAAGAAAAGCACTAGCAACAAACTATACGATCAAAAGCTATGCTAATGGAATGGGTCATGTCAATCGATCATTCAACTAATGATGTGATCCCGTTAATCAAATAACAACTCCTTGTTCATGGTTAGGAAACATAACCATCTTTGATTAACGAGCTAGTCAAGTAGAGGCATACTAGTGACACTCAGAGGTTTATGTATTCACACATGTATTATGTTTCCGTTAATACAATTCTAGCATGAATAATAAACATTTATCATGATATAAGGAAATAAATAATAACATTATTATTGCCTCTAGGGCATATTTCCTTCAGCCTCCCACTTGCACTAGAGTCAATAATCTAGATTACACAAGAATGATTCTAACACCCATGGAGTCTTGGTGCTGATCATGTTTTGCTCGTGGAAGAGGCTTAGTCAACGGTCCGCAACATTCAGATCCGTATGTATCTTGCATATCTCTATGTCTCCCACCGACCAAATCCCGATGGAGTTGAAGCGCCTTTTGATGTGCTTGGTTCTTCTTGTGAAATCTGGATTCCTTTGCCAAGGCAATTGCACC
Source organism: Aegilops longissima (assembly GCA_021605205.1). Lineage (NCBI taxonomy): Eukaryota > Viridiplantae > Streptophyta > Magnoliopsida > Poales > Poaceae > Aegilops > Aegilops longissima. The sequence continues at coordinate 21,618 of JAHIAM010003370.1, read as the reverse complement.
AAGATTGTCACAAAAGATTTTCATTGGACCCGATACACTAGGTACAACACCTAGATCGGTTATGAACTCCTTCATCCAGACTCCTTCATTAGCTGCTTCCAAGCAGCTATGTACTCAGCTTCACATGTAGATCCCGAACGACGCTTTGTTTGGAACTGCACCAACCGACAGCTCCACCGCTTAATGTAAATACGATCCGGTTATGCATTTAGAATCGTCTCGATCAGTGTCAAAGCTTGCCGACGTAACTGCCATTTATTTAGCTCTTTGTCACCGCCATAAATGAGAAACATATCCTTAGTTCTTCTCAAGTACTTAAGGATGTTCTTGATCGCTGTCCAAAGGATCCACTCGGATTACTTTGGTACCGCCGCTAAACTTACAAAGAAGGCACACATCAGGTCTGTACACAAGATTGCATACATGATAGAGCCTATGGCTGAAGCATAGGAACATCTTTCATTTTCTCTCTATCTTCTCATGTGGTCGGGCATTGAGTCTTACTCAACTTCACACCTTGTAATACCGCAAGAACCCTTTCTTTGCCTCGATCCATTTTGAACTTTTTCAAAACTTTATCAAGGTATGTGCTTTGTGAAAGTCCTATTAAGCCGCCTTGATCTATCTCTATAGATCTTAATGCCCAATATGTAAGCAGCTTCACCGAGGTCTTTCATCGAAAAACTCTTATTCAAGTATCCCTTTATGCTATCCAGAATTCTATATCATTTCCGATCAATAATATGTCATCCACATATAATATCGTAAATGCTACAGAGCTCCCACTCACTTTCTTGTAAATACAAAGCTTCTCCAAAAGTCTCAGATAAAACCAAATGCTTTGATCACACTATCAAAACGCTTATTCCAACTCCGAGAGGCTTGCACCAGTCCATAAATGGATCGCTGAGCTTGCACACTTTGTTAGCTCCCTTTGATCGACAAAACCTTCTCGTTGCATCATATACAACTCTTCTTCCGTAAATCCATTCAGAATGCAGTTTTAACATCCATTTGCCAAATTTCATAATCATAAAATGCGCAATTGCTAACATGATTCGGACGGACTTAAGCATCGCCACGGGTGAGAAGGTCTCATCGTAGTCAATCCCTTGAACTTGTCGAAAACCTTTGCAACAAGTCGAGCTTTATAGACAAGAATATTACCATCAGCGCCTTTCTTCTTGAAGATCCATTTATTCTCAATTGCTTGCCGATCATCGGCAAGTCAACCAAAGTCCACACTTTGTTCTCATACATGGATCCCATCTCGATTTCATGGCCTCAAGCCATTTTGTGGAATCTGGCTCACCATCGCTTCTTCATAGTTCGAGGTTCATCATGTTCCAAAGAATATGACTTCCAAAATAGGATTACCGCATCACTGGTGCGGATCTTGCTCGTTGATCTACTAAGTTCAGAGAAACTTGATCTCAAGTTTCATGATCATCATCATTAGCTTCCTCCCTATTTGGTGTAGGTGTCACGTAAACTGTTTTCTCGTGATGTACTATTTCTCAATAAGGGAGTAGATACAGCTTATCTCATCAAGTTCTACTTTCCTCCCACTCACTTCTTTCGTGAGAAACTCTTTCTCCAAAAAGTTTCCAATTTAGCAACAAAAATCTTGCCTTCGGATCTGTGATAGAAGGTGTACCCAACTGCCTCCTTTGGGTATCCTATGAAGACACATTCGATTTGGGTTCGAGCTTATCAGGTTGAAGCTTTTTCACATAAGCATCGCAGCCCCAAACTTTCAAAACGATAACTTTGGTTTCTTGCCAAACCACAGTTCATAAGGCGCCGCCTCAACGGATTTAGATGGTGCCCTATTTAAAGTGAATGTAGCCGCCTCTAAAGCATAACCCCAAAACGATAGCGGTAAATCAAGAAGAGACATCATAGATCGCACCATATCTAATAAAGTACGACACGACGCTCGACACACCATTACGCTGTGGTGTTCTGTGTATGAAGTTGCAAACTATTCCGCATTGTTTCAAATGTAGGCCAAACTCAGAACTCAAATATTCTCCTCCACGATCAGATCGAGAAACTTTATTTTCTTGTTACGATGATTTTCCACTTCACTCAAATTCTTTGAACTTTTCAAATGTTTCAGACTTGTGTTTCATTAAGTAGATATACCCATATCTGCTCAAATCATCTGTGAAGGTGAGAAAATAACGATATCCGCCATTTAGCCTCAACATTCATTGACCACATACATCAAGATGTATGATTTCCAATAAATCTGTTGTTTCTCCATAGTTCCGAGAACGGTGTTTTAGTCATCTTGCCCATAAGGCACGGTTCGCAAGTGCCAAGTGATTCATAATCAAGTGACTCCAAAAGTCCATCAAGATGGAGTTTCTTCATGCGCTTTACAATCGATATGACCTAAACGGCAAGTACACAAATAAGTTGCACCATCATTATCAACTCGCATCTTTTGGTTTCAACATTATGAATATGTGTATCACTACTATCAAGATTAAGTAAAACAAACCATTCTTCAATGGTGCATGACCATAAAAGATATTATTCATATAAATAGAACAACCATTATTCTCTCGATTTAATGAATAACCGCCTCGCATCAAACAAGATCCAGATATAATGTTCATGCTCAACGCTGGTACTAAATAACAATTATTTAGGTCTAATACTAATCCCAAGGTAGATGTAGAGGTAGCGTGTCGATCGCGATCACATCGACTTTGGAACCATTTCCCACGCCAGATTGTCACCTCGCCCTTAGCCAATCTTCGCTAATCCAGAGTCCCTGCTTCGAAGTTGCAAATATTAGCAATGTAACCAAGATTAAATACCCAAAAGCTATCATGAGTATTAGTAAGGTACACATCAATAACATGTATATCACATATACCTTTGTTAACCTTGCCATCCTTCTTATCCGCCAAATACTTGGGGCAGTTCCGCTCAAAGGACCAGCCTGCTTGCAATAGAAGCACTCGCCAGTGCTTAGGACCAGACTTGGTTTCTTCTCTGATCAGCAACTTGCTTGCCGCTTTTTTGAAGTTTCCTTTTCTTTCCTTTGCCCTTTTCTTGAAACTAGTGGTTTTGTTAACCATCAACACTTGATGCTCCTTTTGATTTCTACCTCCGCTGCTTTCAAAGATCGCCAAGAGCTCGGCATTGTTTTGGTCATCCTTGCATATTATAGTTCATCACGAAGCTCTTGTAGCTTGGTGGCGTGATTGGAGAATTCTGTCAATGACGCAATCATCCGGAAGATTAACTCCCAGCTTGAATCAAGTGATTGTTATATCCGCATATTCTGAGTATATGCTCACCGACGTAACTGCTTCTCCTCCATCTTACAGCTATAGAACTTATTGAGACTTCATATCTCTCAATCCGCATTCGCTGAATATTAACTTCAACTCCTGAACATCTCATATGCTCCATGGTGTTCAAAACGACGTTGAAGTCCCGGTTCTAAGCCGTAGCATGGCACATCGAACTATAGAGTAGTCATCAGCTTTGCTTTGCCAGACGCTCACAACTTCGCGCAGCCCTTGCATCAGGCCCGGCACCTAACGGTGCTTCCAGACGTAATTCTTCCGTGCAGCAATAAGGATAATCCTCGTTACGGACCCAGTCCGTAATTGCTGCCATCATCTTTCAACTTTGCTTTCAAGGAACGATTAAAATTCAACGGAACAACAAAGACGAGCCATCTATCTACACATCATAGACAAGCAAGATACTATCAGTACTAAGTTCATGATAAATTTAAGTTCAATTAATCATATTACTTAAGAACTCCCACTTAGAAAAATATCCTCCAATTCTCTAAGTGATTATGCGTGATCCATATCAACTACACCATGACCGATCATCACGCAGATGGAGTAGTTTCAATGGTGAACATCAATATGTTGATCATATCTACTATATGATTCACGCCGACCTTCGGTCTCCCGTGTTCCGAGGTCATATCTTATATGCATAGCTCGTCAAGTATAACCTGAGTATTCTCGGTGCAACTGTTTTGCACCCGCTGTATTTGAACGAGAGCCTATCACACCCGATCATCACGCGGTGTCTCAAAGACGAAGAACTTTCGCAACGGTGCATACTGTGGAGAACACTTCTTGATAATTTAGTAAGGATCATCTTATAATGCTACCGCCAATCAAAGCAAAATAAGATGCATAAAGGATTAACATCACATGCAATCAATATAAGTGATATGATATGGCCATCATCATCTTGTGCTTGTGATTCCATCTCCAAGCACCGCCATGATCACCATCGCCACCGCGCCGACACCTTGATCTCCATCGAGCATCGTTGTCGCCTCGCCAATCTTATGCTTCTACGACTATCGCTACCGCTTAGTGATAAAGTAAAGCATTACATGGCGCTTGCATTTCATACAATAAAGCGACAACCATATGGCTCTCGCCAGCTGTCGATAACTTCGTTACAAAACATGATCATCTCATACAATAAAATTCAGCATCATGTCTTGACCATATCACATCACAACATGCCCTGCAAAACAAGTTAGACGCCCTCTACTTTGTTGTTGCAAATTTTACGTGGCTGCTACGGGCTGAGCAAGAACCGTTTACCTACGCATCAAAACCACAACGACATTTCACAAATAGACTCCGCTTTAACCTTCTCAAGGACCGGCGAGCCACACTCGATTCAACTAAAGTGAGAGAGACAGACACCCGCCGTCACCTTTAAGCAACGAGTGCTCTGAGCGGTGAAACCAGTCTCGCAGAAGCGCACGCTGTAATGTCGGTCCGGCCGCTTCATCTCACAATACCGCTGAACCAAAGTATGACATGCTGGTAGGCAGTATGACTTGTATCGCCCACAACTCACTTGTGTTCTACTCGCACATGACATCAACGATAAAACCAGGCTCGATGCCACCGCTGGGGAACGAGTAATTTCAAAAATTTCCTACGATCACGCAAGATCATGGTGATGCATAGCAACGAGATGAGAGTGTTGTCTACGCACTCAGAGACCAGCAACGGAAGCGCTGACGCAACGAGAGGAAGTAGTCGCATTTCTTCCCGATCCAACCGATCCAAGTACCGAACGACGGCACCTCCGAAGTTCTGCACACGCTCAGCTCGATGACGCCCCTCAACTCCGATCCAGCCGAGTGTTGAGGGAGAGTTTCACAAGACGACGGCGCAGGACGATGATGATGTTCCACCGCGCAGGGCTTCGCTTAAGCTCCGCAACGGTATATTCGAGGTGTAGTTTGGTGGAAGGGGCACCGCACACACGGCTAAGGAACGATCTCAATGATCAACTTGTGTGTCATGGGGTGCCCCTGCCTCAGATATAAAGGAGGGAAGGGAGGGCTGGCCGCCAAGGAGAGGTGCGCCAGGTGTCCTACTCCTACTAGGAGTAGGATTCCCCCAAATCCTAGTCCAACTAGGTTTCCCAAGGGAAGAGAGAGAGAGGGCCTTTCTCCTAGTCCTAATAGGACTAGGAAGGGGGAAGGTGCGCCAGCACTATGGCCCCTTTCTCTTTCCCACTAAGGCCCATCAAGGCCCATTGACTTCTCGGAGGTTCCGTAACTCTCTGCATCTCTAAAAATTCCCAATTTCACCCGGAGTGATTCCGAGTCCAAACATAGGCTTCCAATATATCAATCTTTATGTCTCGACCATTTCGAGACTCCTCGCCATGTCCGTGATCTCATCCGGACTCAACAACCTTCGTACATCAATATCATATAAACTCATAATAACCGCCATCAAACGTTGTTGCATGGATTCTACGGGTTCGAGAACTATGTAGACATGACCGAGACACCTCTCGGTCAATAACCAATAGCGGACCTGATGCCCATATTGGTCCTACATATTCTACGAAGATCTTTATCGGTCGATCGCATAACAACATACGTTGTTCCTTTGTCATCGGTATAGTTATTTGCCCGAGATTCGATCGCCGGTATCCAATACCTAGTTCAATCTCACATCGCAAGTCTCTTTTCTCGCTCCGTAATACATCATCTCACAACTAACACATTTAGTTGCAATGCTTGCAAGGCTTATGTGATGTGCATTACCGAGAGGGCCCAGAGATACCTCTCCGACAATCGGAGTGACAAATCCTAATCTCAAATATGCCAACCCAACATGTACCTTCGAGACACCTGTAATGTACCTTTATAATCACCCAGCTTACGCTAGGACGCTTGGTAGCACCCAAAGTGTTCCTCGGCAAACGGAGTTGCATAATCTCATAGTCATAGGAACATGTATAAGTCATGAAGAAAAGCACTAGCAACAAACTATACGATCAAAAGCTATGCTAATGGAATGGGTCATGTCAATCGATCATTCAACCAATGATGTGATCCCGTTAATCAAATAACAACTCCTTGTTCATGGTTAGGAAACATAACCATCTTTGATTAACGAGCTAGTCAAGTAGAGGCATACTAGTGACACTCAGAGGTTTATGTATTCACACATGTATTATGTTTCCGTTAATACAATTCTAGCATGAATAATAAACATTTATCATGATATAAGGAAATAAATAATAACATTATTATTGCCTCTAGGGCATATTTCCTTCAGGAGGTTTGAATGTTTTTGCAATATACGCGATAGAGTTTGGGAAATGCGCAGAAGTACAAGTACTACGCGATGTGCCATCTCGATCATCGATCATACGACCTAGATGCTCATATAATCGTAGCGGTAATTGCTACGAGGAGCACCTAATATGAGCACCGGGAGCCGTTGATCGAAGATGCAGCGGCACACACGAGGCCTGAATGTTTTATTTGCAAAAACCTTTGGAGAGTTTGGAAATTAAGATAATTACAAAGACTACTCCCAAGCCATTGATCTCACTTCCAACGTGTAAAAACTCAGATCACCATAGTATCTAAGCTGCGGGTGGATGTGATATTCTATGTCGCTGTCATTTTTGTTCATAAACTTGCAAAATACGTAACTCATGCCACATTTGTCTAACCGCCGCAAAGTGTTTGTTCAAAAACATCCTACACTCGAAATATCGGAACAACACACGGGGGTCCCACTTGTCATTAATAAAATTTGGACCTAAAACTAAAAAATCTGAAAGATGAGATTCAAACTGGCAACCTGGACTACAAAGCGTAAGTCGATAGCCTGAAAAAACAAACGGTTGTTGGCTTTGTCCCATAACTTGATTTTATACAGTACTTGCGCTTGAGTGGAGTAGAGGAGTGCCTCGTCAACACGCATGACCGCTTGTCTCACTTATCGGTGGGTCCTAGGTCCGCGATCTCAATCTCTTCTCTCCATCGCCTAAACTTTGCACGGGCACACACGAAGAGCGGTGCTAGCTTGCCGTGGTGTTATTACAACTAAAAAAGCTTGGAAAATAGAAGAATCGCCAGAACAAGAGACGCTGTGGCTGGTCGAGACGGAGCTAACCACATCTATCCTCCGTGCACGCTTGCATGATGAAGCTGTGTGGCTAGTGGGCTGTTTTCGACCGACCGGGCTAGGTCTCGAGGTCGAACCATAGGTACTACGCCCGATACAAGATATTTTTACACGCACATTTTTCCTCCAGTCGAGACGTGGCACACCCTACCGCTGTTTCGGGTCCTCCCGTGGTGCACGACATATTCTTCCCGACATGGGACGCCTACCGCTGCTTTTCTGGGTCCTCCTCGGTCAGAAGCGCCAAGCAAGTAAATGAGTCACAAATCACGAAAGACCACCTTTCCCGCCGAAAGTACATCAAGAAGCACGGTGGCTAGCTAGTTGGGCTAGTTCGACCGATTAGCTAGGCCACCGCCACATTTGTTTTTTCACCCTTCTTTTATCTACTTGCCGCATGTAATTTAAATATCCACCGCGGCTGTTCGTGTTTGGGTGCGGCAGGATTTTTAATTTTTGATTGACGGAGCAGCGGCAGCAATTAGTCACGATGACTCCCAGAAAACCCACCGCCCTCGATGTGAGAAGTCGCCGACCGGTGTTTTACCGCAGTGAAACAAAAGATTCCCTGCTCCTCCGCTTCTTCCCAGAGATTGCATTGCCGCTTCAGCCATTTCGCCTTTGCTTCCTCTCCCCATTGCTTTACTCGTGCCATGGCGGCACAAGAGATCACGGAGTCCGAGGTGAGGCGCCGACACAGAGCTCCATGCCAAGGATGCGGAGCTCTGTGGCTAAGGACGGAGCTCCGTGAGCTCAAGGAGGAGAGGAGTGCCATGCTCCTCCGCTATGTGCGGAGTTCACGGAGCTTCAAAAGCGCAGGCCCACCACAAAGATGCTCGAGGCGCCGGGCGGCGTTGCAGCAAAAGCGGAGATACGATAGGCCGCCGGGGGAGCCGGCCGAGCGCGAAGCGGCCGATCGTGACGAGGTCCAGATCGCCAGCCACTTGGTGAACCAAGTTGCCACGCGACGTGTTGTGGCTGCATCGATGCCTACCGTCGTGCCAAGACGACGATGCCGCCGCCGGGTTAAACCCGCTCGACCACCCGGTCGACTTCAACGAGTTGCGGCTTCCTCGACCTGGTCTCCTTCTTCACCTATATCTCCAAGGAGCTGAACCGCTTCGCGCTGATGGTGGGGCTGAGCTGGACAAGGAGGGATTGCGGCTGCCGCCGCCGCTGTTTCGCGAATCCTTTCGTGGCTCCGCCACCGAATCCATTCGCGCTATTGACGCCGTTTTGATTTAGCTGGCTCCTCCGACCGGAGCGGCTCGCAGCGGTTGCACCTCGCATCACCAACGCCGTACCGCCGAGAAGCAGAGGGACTTCGTGGTGTTTAGGCGCCTCAGATGGGCATGTCCATGTCTCGATGCAACATGACCGTTGATCAAACTCGCACGATGCAGATCGTCACCGTAGCACAAAGCATGTGGGTGTGTTTGGTTGCATTCTCATCTCAATATAGTTGTTTCCTCTTCGTATTTTTGTCAACCTACTAGTGTGGACTCGCACCCTTCATGCACTCGCCAAACACCCAAAAGTGGGTCGAGAAGGAACTTTTTCTCCCATCCTGCACCCTTCATACACCCTGCCTAACACTATTCGTGCTTCATATGGTTCATGTTTCGTGGAGTATCAGAGCACCATACTCTCCGCAAGGCCAGGACCTAGTTATGTTAACATTGATCTCACTATTCATTCTCGACCGACAAATAAAAGCGGTACTATGTTACATATAGGAGTAGTTGATATGCGACAACATCATTTGTTATCGCCATATCTTACTACACTAGCAACAAGATTGTGTAGTAATCGACGATGAACCATCGCACATGCCTAGTAGTAGGAGCACTGTATGTTCAAGTGGCTGCCGTTTCGCACTCCTCCGTCAGAAGAGTGGAAACGCTTGTTGTAATCATTTTTTCTTCGAATGAAAAACAGTGACACGCTTCACCGCATGGATCCTCCTCCAACCATGCACTAAATTACTCACTTTCACCGACGCAGGGACAGCCAAGACCGGGTCCACCAGCCATGCACTAAATTACTCAGAGTAGAGTGACGGTAGATTACCCCGATCGAACCGCCGCAGAATGCCCAATGAGCCAAAATCACAAAACCCCTCCTTTCCAAAGAAGAAGTTGGACTGACGGCAACCATCATTTCACTCTTCTCTCTCTTCCTCTCTTGAAGAAAACCCCACTCGCTTCGCTTGTCCCTCATCTCGCTCCTCCTTTCACTCTTCTCTCTCAACTTCCTCTCTTGGTGGACGCCGAGCACCGCCGACGGATGTCTATGGCTCGCCAAACCGCCGAGGCTCATGGTACGAAGAAGCGCAAGCACCCGCCGAGACTACCGCAGACAAGCTCAAAGCCATCGCCTGTCCAAGCCCCTCTCCGGATCCCTCATTAAGCAAGTCCAGTAATGTCTCTTGTTGACGATCTTTTCTCGATCTTGATCGTGTTTTTTCATCTAACACGCAGTACTAGTACTCGTAGTACAACTTTCTCGGGTGATCTTGCATGTGATTTTAGTGTGCCAAATGACGGTTCTAAATTCTCTTTGACCAAAACATGCGAGAGGTTGACACTCGATTTCTTATAGATTATTAACTATTTCCTCTCGTCTCCAAATTTCTTGTCTTAGATTTGTCTAGATACGGATGTATCTAATACTAAATGTGACTTGATACATCCGATTCAGACAAATCTAAGACAAGAATTTTGGGACGAGGGAGTACTTTATGAACATCAATGCTACCTTTAAGAGGGTATATTTGCCTCAAGAATTTGTGTTATGGATATTGCATGTAATCCCTCCGCTCTCATGCCTTTGAAGACATGTTCTAGTGTCTTTGTTCACTCATTTCGTATGATATGTAGTCATATATGGAGTATAATATCGAAAATCATCTTATATTTCTGAACGGAGGTAGTAATAAAATATGGTTTCGCTTGAATTAGAACCAGGTCCGCTGTGGAGATGAAGTTCTCAAAGTCATGCCGTGAACTGGAAGACCTGATGATGAGTTCTACCGCTGAACTATCCAGCTATTGTGTCCTTGTCGCCACGTGTCCTGAACTAGTGTTTTCCTCGTAGCATTGTTGTTAGCGTGTTCTCGAGGCTGTACTTGACCACAACAATTTCTCGGTTGTGCCTTCGACACGAAGGGTGTGGTTCTTGTAAAGCTTCCCAACAAATCTGATGCGGCCTGTCTTCATCATCATGTTTATGAGTGGAAAGACCACTGTTAGGTTCTCCAAGGTTGACAAGATGGTGATGGTGCATGTAGACATCTCACACGAAGTCCATGGCCTAGTCGCTTATGCGGGTTTCATCCCGTAGGTCGGTGGCAAGAAATAGTCTCGCAGTTTAGTTAGTGCAACTTTGCTTGTCTGTAGTAAGTACTATTGTTCAAGACTTGATTTGTGTTTGTGAACCCTGTATTGTTTATTAGTACCGCCGCTTTTGGTGTGTGGTCAGTCCCGAGAACGGTCTATGTTAATGTCTGTCCACTCAATTCACCAGATATTTTGAAGTATCCAGATCATATTTTTGTGAGGACGGTTTATCAATTATGGTTACACTCCAATATCTGTATGCATTGTAGGGTTTATCGCACCCACCAGGATTTCCAAATCCCATGGATGTTTGGTCCATACGATTTGTCACGACCTTTGACTGTCCCGCTAGGGAGTAGGCGGGCCTCGCATGCCACGCCAGAGTTGGACGCATCAATCTTCCGCTTAGTACTTCAACATAGTGATTTCGGTAAGGATTCACTGTGTCACATCAAGTAAATCTTATTGATTTACCGCCTAAATCTTATTGATTTAATGTCATGTTTTCTTTTTTCCGCAATTTTACGATGCAGGTTTTGCCATGTGACATTCATCACGTATCAAACCGCTTGGTTTGCTCTCACGATGGCTATTTTTGCAGGTTTCACTTATGTCGTGGTCAAGAATGAAGGCACCGCCCATCACTTATATTATCGAAAAATTGATCACCGTTGTCCGAGTACAAGTTGAATCCCTATGATGAACTGCAGTTTGTTTAACAAAAACGCCACAATTAGTCCTTCTCGCTTAAAAGAAATGAAGAAAAACTGGATCATGGTCACGGATCCTAGTCAAGTTAGAAAGCTGATCATAGCAGCATCAGACATGATCACCGCGCTGTTCTAGCAATCGAAAGCGGCAGCAGCTCACCGATCCAGCCGAGGATTGGGCACCGACCGCCAATGATCACCGATCCACCGGAGGATCGGCATCGACACCGCACCTGCTCCGACACCGCACCAGCTCTACAAGGAGCACCATCTCCGCAGCAAAAGCGCTTCGCACCTCCACCAACACTTGCACTTGCATCTCGCTCCGCCCGGTAGTTGCAACCGCAACAGACGGGCTGCAGTCAGACTTCATATACCAAAGTCCTTACAAAACCGACATGTCCACCTTCTTGGTAAGCATTGGCCGCCCAAGTGCTTCGCTCTTTTTTCTTTCCATGTTGTTTCACATGATTCAATCGTGTTGATCTAACTGTTTGGGTATGTCTTCTTGTTTGCAAACGAGAATTCCTAGAGCAACGAGGGAGTCGCTCAACAATCCGGCATCATGCCAAGTTTCTCTTACCATGCGCAGCCTTGGTGTGAATGAACCTGCTCAATATACCGTAAGTACAAAGGATGGTCGATGATGATTGATGCTAAAGGATGGTCAAGGTTCAAATCTAAATCATATCTTCCTAGGGGATGATGTCAAAATCGAACTTTCTCGCAAGGAGAGCTGGTCCAAATCAACTTTGAAATTCTTCAAGAGCAAAGAATCACCGAACTGATCTATCCTCCGAGAGATTTTGATGTAATAATCTGCATGGTGAAACAAGTGTCCTGTGTGTATAAGTAGTACGACAAGATTATTTATCACATGGTATATCGCTGATAGAATTGCAACTCTCATTGCTGGTTAGGAATTGTCGCTCGATTTCATTCCAACAATTGCCGTGTTTTATTCAATTTTGTGTATTCGCTTTATGACAAAGATCTAAAACCAGCGCTGCATCGATCGCTTGCAATATGAAAAGCGCCGAGGTAGAACACATGGGCCCCCAAACATGCAGGGTCGGTGAGGGAGTCCTGGATTAGGGGGTGTCCGGATAGCCGGACTACCATCATCAGCCGAACTATCATTTGCCGACTATCATCATCGAATCGGACTCCAAGACTATGAAGATACAAGATTGAAGACTTCCGCTTCCGGATGGGACTTTCCTTGGCGTGGAAGGCAAGCTTGGCGATACGGATATGTAGATCTCCTACCATTGTAACCGACTCTATGTAACCCTAGCCCTCTCCTGTCTATATAAACCGGATGGCTTTAGTCCGTAGAGGACAACAATCACAACAACCCTTACAATCATACCATAGGCTAGCTTCTAGGTTTAGCCTCCTTGATCTCGTGGTAGATCCACTCTTGTAAACGCCCACAATATCAATATCAATCAAGCAGACGTAGGGTTTTACCTCCATCAAGAGGGCCCGAACTCGGGTAAACATCGTGTCCCTTGTCTCCTCTTACCATCCGCTTAGACGCACAGCTCGGGACCCCTACCCGAGATCCGCCGGTTTTGACAATCGACATTGGTGCTTTCATTGAGAGTTCCTCGTGTCGCCACCGATAGGCTTGATGGCCTCTTCAATCAACAACGACGCAGTCCCGGTGAGACCTTTCTCCCCGACAGATCTTCAGATTCGGGCGGTTTCAGATCAAGGGCCAACTCCCTTGGCCATCCGAGCAGATCGAAGCTACGCCCGCCGCCAGTCAGGTTTGAAGCTTAAACTTCACGGCCGATATCCGCGGGACTTGATCTCGGTGGATCTGAGCCACAGCCGAAGCGCCTGCGGCCGCCACGATGGGCATGACTTAACTCGCCACGACAAGACCTTGAGGTCAAGACTCAATCCGCCCGACTCATAGTCCGGAGCCGATCGCCAATCGAGGACGGATGGTCGGACACCGCCGGAGCCGCAATTTCTACGGGCGATGGAGCCAACACTTACCTTGTCCCACATAAAGCCCATGACTCGAGGTGCCGACTCCCACGCCGACTCAACCTCCCGCGCCCGAGCCAACAATCCGATTACGCCGATCATGGAATTCACCGCCATGGACATCTTTCAAAGACTCGCCTTCGTGACATCATAAACTCATTGAAGCATCTCTCGCTATCCGAGAGCCCCGGCCGAATCCACGCCAGATGGTTGGGACGCGGATGACGTAAGAAATTCAGATCCCACCCACCACCCACTTCAGAGCCACCGTCGACGCATTTAACCGACATACTCGACCACGACCAAGACATCGACGGTATGGACGACGATGCCGGAGACTACTAAGAACCAAAGGCTTACAGACACCGGAAGACCACCTCACCATACGACATATACATGGTGGACACCCAAGGAAGCGATAACGAGGAACAACGGACGCGGCAGAGGATAATCTCGCCGATAAAGAACCAAAACGGCGACGAGACGCCGCTTCTAAGTCCCGCCGATCAAAGCAACCTTCCTAACGACTCCAGCGATAGAGCAGGCAAGCCAGCAGACGACTTAACAGTGACGAGCCGGATAATCAACCCTTCACGAAGCAATCAACAGTCCGCCACAACACCAGAGCATAAGAACATACGCAAAAGCTCGCCGCCACCGCAAGAAGTTTGAAGAAGGCGAAACGAAGCTCAAAACAGCGTAAGACACGCCGTAATGAAGTGGAGCAAAGTACTCAAGACATCGACAAATATGGCAACGCCATCAACCAAAGAGCTACCCGGCGTTAAGTTGTTGCCAGAATTTGACGAGGAAGCCACCGAGCCTCCACAACAAAAATAAAGAGGCCGCTTTGCCGATAGATGGCCGCACGACAGCCCAAAACGACAAACGGGCTGCACACAAGCCTAATTATAATCCTCGTAAAACGGATGGCCCAACTAGGTCCATCTACGGGCCAAAAAGAGGACCCCAGAAGTAACATACCACGACAAGTGTTCAAAGACAGCGCACACCCAAATATAGGGGCGCCAAGACACCGCTTATGTTTCACTGATGAGGTGCTGGATCATGAATTTCCAGCAGGTTTAAACCCATAAACATAGAGGCATACGACGCACAATGCACTTTGGAGTCTGGATAGAAGACTACATACTACACATACACATGGCTAGAGGAGACGATCTCCACGCCATAAAATACCTACCCTCAAGCTCAAAGGGCCAGCTCGGCATTGGCTCAAAAGCCTCCCGTAAAACACTATTGGAAGTTGGGAAGAGCTTGAGGACGATTAGAGCAAACTTTCAAGGGACTTATGTCCTCCTCCGGATGTCGACGACCGAGTCATATAACCCAACAGCCCGAGAGTCACAAGAATTTTGGAATAGGTTCCTTACCAAAAGAACCAAATAGTCGATCGTCCGGACGCAGGTTTTAGCAGCTTTTAAACACAACGTCCGAGACGAATGGCTCGCCGACACCTCGCCAAGAGAAGCTAAGAACAATGGCCGCTTAACAAGCCTCATGACGCTGCTTTTATGCTAGAGAGAAGACAACTGGCTAGCAAGATGCAAAGACCAAATGACCCGAGTACATCCGAGATCGAGATGGAACGAAAGTCACGCGCAGCAGAAAGATCAAATACCGAATAAAGAAAAAGCCCACAAGGCACGGCGGTCAACGCCGGATTCAAAAGTTCGCGCCGCATAATAAAACACGGCCTCTAAGGACAACAGAGACGAGCTATCAAATTTGAACAAAATTTTAGATCGGATATGTCAAATCCACAAGACTTTAAGGCTCGCAAACCATACCAACCGAAATTGTTGTTTTAAACAGTCCGCAGACTTAATGTCGGACACAAGGCCTCGACACGCCAAGCGAGGACAACGATGAGCCCCACCAAAGCAGAAAGCACCGAAGTCAAAGGACTTTCCTCGAGAAGTCAAAACAAGAACTCGCTTCACGTGATAAACACGGAAAGCCAACACGGCACTCGCCAAGACAAGTGTCTGACGATCCACCCAAGGGACCAAGGTTGATGTCAAAACCAATCACTTTCGACCATCCGGATTAGTCCGTATATCCGGAGCGCAGGATAGACTCGCCCCGATATCGGATCCCATAATAGACGGACTGCAATTAACGCAGTGTCAATGGATGGCGGCAGTGACTTAAACCTGCTATATCCGGACACAATCCGCAAGTGGGATAGACCCTATTACAATACGGCATAGCCGCACTTCCTTCAAAGGAGTGGCGCCAGTTCCCTTAAGCCAGCTATCACACCACTGGACGAGAAGCTCGCCACTTCCATACAATACCACATTCCGCTGCCTCTACGCTTCAAATGCCCGGTCCACGGGCATCGCTTTCATCAAAGGGTCGCTGAGACCCCGACACGGCTAGACGAGTCCGAATAAATAAGCTAGGGGCTACCTAGCCGCACACCCTTCACAAGGGTTTGCCCATACAAGCCACAATGAGCTAGCATAGGCTCAGCTTTCTTAACCTATATTTCAATTTTTATGAACCTTCTCGCACGCATTTCTTTTCCAACCAAGTTCTCTTTTACAGATGAACATCGCACACCTGGCCCAGATACGGCACAACGGAGACACAGCGCAGACGCAGAGGGACCCGCTGTAAGGACTCTTTTCGCACTAAGACCCTACGTAAACCTTTCTTATCGCCTCTTGTTGCTATAATCCCCGGTTTTTCAAGATAACCAGAGTGGAGATCATGCGCTTGGCATCGGGCCGCCCAAGAGAACCTGCCTGCACTGACACAAGGGGCTTAGGGCTTTGTTTTGCCCGCTATTATAAAGACCTAACACCTTCGGAGTGTTCGGCGCCTCGAAGTTAGGCCTTATATGCATCAGCTCCTAATCATGTCTTTGGTCAAATGTTGGGTTTGCCTGCCCCGTGTTTTGCTGCCTTACGCTCAGATCATCGGCTAACGCGCTCCAGGAGAACTATCGCGACAGCCCCAGCCGGGCCGGGCGAGCACCTCAAGAGAGAAAGCCAAAACTGATCGCCATGATACAGCGAGACCGGTCAACCACTGATCGACCTTGGGAATGTTTAGGATTCTCCGCTGGACGAAGGGCCGCTTTCCGCCAGCACATACGCTTCCTAAATTCGAGAGCACGGTGCCCTCAGGGCTATGTCGTCGAGCCCCACCCTCGAACTCCATGGCTAAGTGAAAGTGATAAAGCATTATAGTCCGTTGCCTCGCTTGCTACGCTACCACCTCCTTTACAGACCGAGACGCCGGATTAAGTGTGAAAACGCGCTTATTTTTTATGAACACCCCGCACCTTGTGCGTAATGAAGCCAACGATCGCCATCTTTTAGGTTATACATACGATACATGAACGGCCGCAAAGGAGATATTCTATTACTTGAACGCACAAGTATAAAAGGCGCTTACATCATAAAAATCGCTTTTACATTATATAAACGCTCATTCAACGTAACATTTTTCGAGCATCGCGACTCTATTACACGAGCACCAAAAGACTTCGCCAAAATAGTGCTCGGCGGTAGCCGTTATTATCCAACCCGGGTCGCAATAGCGTGGCATCCATCTCGTCCAATGTGTCTTCACACGGCAAGCGCCATCCGCCACACCTCTATGCAGCCGACCGCTTATCGCTTTGATATGCGGCACCGCCCCAAGAAATTGCTGCAATAAGCCAAAGTAACTTTTCGGTTGGCCTATCCGCCGGATATGGGTCACTATATCCGCCATAGCAAGCCCGACAACCTATTTAGCTCAACTCACTCAGCCAAACGATCGGTCACGGAAGTGAACGCCCGGACTATAGAATTGAGACCAAAACAGCTCTTCCGTCTCGGTGATCCTTCCGCTTCGAATGCACAACGGATCCGCCGCACTCGCCGCTAAGTCCATATAAGGTCCTCCGACACCACAGCTTGGCCCAAATGAGCATATTTTGAATCCGTGAACCTTCGGCGCAGCAGTAAAAGGCTTGCCACCATAATCTCCCCGCCTAGCGCAGTTTTTCCTTCATGGCCCGTGATTGCAGAGCTGGCATTCTTGGCTTCAGCGGTGGCCTTCCGCAGGTCTTCCTACCCCGCTTAGGCGCCCTTCCCAAGAGCCTCATTGCGGTCGGTAGCCCTTTTTAACTTCACAGCCATTTCGCTACCTCTTCCCTCGCTCCGCAAGCAGCGGCCTTTTCGCCGCTTAACTCCTCGGCCGCTTCGAGGCTGCCAGATCACTCCTTCCGCCTGCTCCTTGGCTTGAGTGTTCGCCCAAGACTCTCCACGGCAGCTGCACTATCTGTGATTTCACGCAAATTTTGTAAGGAGTTGGCTTCGCCCTTTACCATGTGTCCACGCTAGTAACATTTACCTTGCGACTCATCAAGTCGCTCGCTGATCAATGATGTCTTCATCCGCCACATCGAGTTGCCGCTTAGTTCAGAACTCCATAAGTCCGCTGCCCTCGGACGACCCGCCCCCCGCATAGGCACGACGGGAATTTCAAACTCAGGATTTTGATCCTCGCACGCTGTCAATATCGACAACCTACCGAGTCTCGTGGGCTACTATCTATACAGTATGCGATTCTATATGCAAAACTGTTAAAAGGTGTGTCATTTTTACATACCTCAAACCCCGCCAAGAACTCCCGACGATTATGCAACTCACTTTGGCGGATTTAAATCCTTTCAATCACCACGCCATCAATGCGTACGATCTTCCGAGATAGACGCCTTCTCAAGCATCCTTCACCGCACACCGCTTGGTGCTGAACTATCCGCTTTGCCACACTCGGGGCCCTCCGTGATGACACTTCAGGCTCGTCCGCCTCTATACAACGGCGCCTTCGGACGGGGCGCCTCGCCTCTATCATCTCCGGACGAAGGTCCCCAAGACGAGCTCATCTCGCGAAGGACGGAGATCCAACTACAAGGTAAAAACTTTGTTATCCTCGTAAGCACAAATAGGGATGTCCCTTACTATTAAACTCCTTTCTTTCTACTTACGGCTCATTGAGGGCTGGCTCATTGAGGGAGATTAGCGCCGGGCTTCCCTGACGCAGGACCTCCGCGAAGATTTCTTCCCCGCTTAGGGCTTTTTTCCCGGGTCCCTGAGGCAGTCCTCTTCTCCCTTGGTAGGAGGGATTCTCGATCCCCTCGCTCAAAAGCCTCCTTAGGCGAGGCAAGAGCTTTCCGCTTCCCCTTCGCTTCTCCAAGGCGCAACCTCCAAAGATCCGACCAGACGGATCCGCGCGTCTCGGGAGGGGGCTCGACATCAGACAATTTTGCTTCCGCTTATCCACTCCTCGTAGAAGGAGATCGGTCATAAGGCGGATCATTGAAAGGCAAACAAACGGTATGTCCGGACTTGGAACTACTTACTTGAGTATCCGCATTGCAGCTTAGTCCAAAGATCTCGGTCAATTCCGAACGCACTCTTTGCGATCCAAGAATAAGTTATACATCTCCAGGGTGTCATACCCATGAAGTGTTGAAGAACTGTGGCCCTCCGGATTGAACGCCCATAGCCGGAGAGGACGGCGCTTGCAGTGGCAGAGACGCCTAATTAGCATAACTCGCATCACCACCACCATATCGATCTCCCTCGCAAGAGATCTCGAACCGCCCTCGCAGAGGGGCACGCCCTTCGACGGCCCCCGCTGAGCTCTTGGTTGACCCACGACATCAATCGTCGTGGAGGTCCCGGGCGGAATAGGGCGGCGGCTTTGTCCGCGCCCTCGTAACGGTAATATAGAACCACTTGCTGCCACAGCCGAGCTCCTCTTGAAGGAGCCGGCGGTCCACGGGCATCGCCCTCCTACTTATGGCCGCCTACCCACACTCCGCTGACGCCTCGATCATCTTCGGCGCCACATTGAAAGTCTTCACCACAGGCCAAAGTGTGGGTGACGCGAGGAAGGCCTCGCAGATGACGATGAATGCGGATATATGGAGGATGGACTCCGAGCCAAGTCGGGAATTCCAACCCATAGTAAAACATGAGCCCTCTCACAAAAGGATCCATCGGAAGCCTAAACCCCGACGGAGGTGGGAAACGAAGACTACATACTCGCCGGGCTCAGGGTGGGATGGCCTGCCTTCGGCGGGCAACCTGTGCAAATCAGAAGATGTACTTGGCCTCCCGCAGCTTTTAGCACGCTCTCCTCCGTGACGGAGGAGGGCATCCACCGCCCCGAGGTCGGAACCGACATCGCTGAAGGTCCAAAGCGCCAACTGGGGCTCTAGGTGTTGGAACTTGGAGCGTGGAGAGGATTCATGGAAGATTGAAGAAAAGAAACGAGCCTTGTTCCCGCTATAAAGAGGGAGAATACCAAGAGCCGCCTCCGGACTGCTTGGGACTCGCCGATAGAGGGGGGTATGAACCGGCGCGTTGGGTTACCCACGCCTGTATTGATGAGAATCCTGATTAAGGGGAAACACGATCCGCTCGACAAGACGTGTTAAGGAAACCGCCGCTAAATGCGCCGAGGTGGTAAAGTAAAAACAATTCGAGTAATGGCTTGGTAGTGGGTGACGCCATGCCACGGAAAACGCCGCAGATTGAACTTGTGTATATATTATTATTCTCTACTATGGAATGTGGAATTTATTTTGCAGAGCTGCACACTATCCTCGGTGTTCCCAATCTTCTATCATTTGAGGAGGAACCCGCTTTGCAATGCCAAGCAATATACACGCCGGACTTATCGCCATTGAAGCCCGGTTCAGGGCTACCGAGGAGTCCTCGATTAGGGGTGTCCGGATAGCCGGACTACCATCATCACCGAACTATCATTTGCCGGACTATCATCATCGACCGGACTCCAAGACTATGAAGATACAAGATTGAAGACTTCCGTGTCCGGATGGGACTTTCCTTGCCGTGGAAGGCAAGCTTGGCGATACGGATATGTAGATCTCCTACCATTGTAACCGACTCTATGTAACCCTAGCCCTCTCCTGTCTATATAAACCGGATGGCTTTAGTCCGTAGGACAACAATCACAACAACCCTTACAATCATACCATAGGCTAGCTTCTAGGGTTTAGCCTCCTTGATCTCGTGGTAGATCCACTCTTGTAAACATCCACAATATCAATATCAATCAAGCAGACGAGGGTTTTACCTCCATCAAGAGGGCCCAACCTGGGTAAACATCGTGGTCCCTTGTCTCCGTTACCATCCGCCTAGACGCACAGCCGGGACCCCTACCCGAGATCCGCCGGTTTTGACATCGGCAATGGGCTCATGCCCAAAGTCCGTAACCGTGAGCCTATCTCGAGTATTATATTCTCAGCTGAACCCCATAAAAAAGCTGAACTCCCATAATTCCCGTATGCTATGTAGGGAGTATATTTCTCAAGGTGAGCCTGTGATATAAAAGATTTGTATATTTCTTTACAGAGGGAGTATCTCTCGTCAAAATATATATTTATGTGTAACTAGTTACTCATGTCTTTCTACTTCCTTTCACGATATGTGGGGCAACCGGCAACGGGGCCCACATGCCATATGCACAAATTAGAGTGCACAACTTCACGGTAGACACACCCCTGGTCAGAGCACCGCAGAATGCCAAACCGTCAAATCACAACCCCCCTTCCAAATTTAAGCAGAAGTCGGACGGACGGCGATAATATTTCACTGGCCTGAATCCCTTCTCCTCGTCTCGTTGTTCGAGAAAACCCTCTCAGCGATTGCATAGGGTTTTCATGGAGAACCAGTACTAATTCTTCATCCATCCCCGATAAATCCAAGTCCCTTGGTCGCAGGTAATCCTAGGATGGCAGCCGCCTTTGATGCATTTTTTCTTCCCATCAATCTAGTGTGTTTCATTTGTAGTGCCCAAAGTGCGAGTACCCTACAGGTTTCTCGCTTTCATGAGACGCCACACTTGTTCCTTCTCATCCTAACACAGCATTTTGAAACGCCAAGCATGATCTTCCTAGAATCCTCTTTTCTATCCGGAGGGTGGGGTTTTTGAACATGCTGTGCTCTCATATTAATTTTCTTGCAGTGTATTATTTGCTCGCTAGAACACATGTACTCAAGATGCTCGGCCTTGCCATAACTGAATACACTAGTTTAATGGTCACAAGGAAGACAAGCC
>JAHIAM010003369.1:0-23378 GCA_021605205.1 Aegilops longissima | reverse complement strand
TTTAGCAAACCCCAAAATCCGGATCATCCTCTTCCAAACCCTAGACATGCTGCTACACACGTGACCACAGCTGTCCTGGCAAGCCGCAATGCGCTGCTCACGACCATGCGCTATGCGCCAAGGCTGCACGCCGCACTGCTGCTCCGGCTCGGCTCTCCATCGCTGCGACACTGCGGCCCGCCACTCGCCGCCGCATTCCGGCTCAAGCCCTCGGCCGCTTCGCCTCTGGCCTTGCATCTGGCCTCGCGCGCCTCCGCCGCCACTGCTGCTCGCGGCGCTTCGCCATCGCCGCCGCTCTTCTCGCGGCCTACGCTGCCGTCTGAGCGGCTGCCTTCGCTCGCCGCTTGCTCCTGCTCAGCGATTCGGCGCCTGCCGCTTCGCTCGGCGCCTCTGCCCGCCGGCGCCTCCGGTCTGAGCTCGAGTCGCTCGCCGATCCGGCTCGATCGATCCCGATCGGCCTCGCTTCGCACCTCTCTCCTTCCTTTTTCCTCTAAGTCACTGCATCATTGTAATTTCGCATTTTTCAACGCTATATCTTCGCATCCGAGATCCATTTTTCCAGATAATATGTCAAAATGTTCGTCTCAAGAGTAGATCATTTCATTCCATTGCATCATTTTCATTTGAGCTCATCTTGATGCCCGAAATGCTGTTGGAAGAGTGCAAGGTGCTGATAGTTTCTGATTTTTATCAGAGTTGCACTTTTGTTATTTTTGCTATGATTAATATGTGCACCCAATGGATTTGATTCCTACATGAGTTTTGTAAAATGCCATGTCATCTTTCCAGTGGTATATGCCATGTATTTTTGTGATCTATGTGGTGACTAGCACAAGCATGCAAAGTAGGTGTCCTGTTGTTGCTGATTTCAGCCCTGTTTTAGCTGTTTTTGATGCCATGTTTGCTTGATGATACCGAGAGATCTATGCATATTTTGAGATACTTCAGTAAGGGTGTTTTGTAAAGCATGACTTGCTCTATCCATCCATGCCTTTGTTTGCAATTATGGGATGCCATAGCTTGAGTCAATCGAGCTCTACTTTTGCTACAAATGTTTCCTGGCAGATTGTATACGTGTTATTCAATTTTGCCTAGGAGGTGGTGGTTGACCCGAAAGGCTATGTTAGTGTTCTTGCCATGGATGTCTTCTATATCATGTCTTCTTGATGTATGTATGCTTAGTTTATCATTTGAGGCTCTGTAGTGAGTGCATTGAGCTTGTTAACATGCCATCTCGTTATCAGTTTTTGACATGTCTAGTTGCTGAATCTGTTAACAGACTTTCAATATTGACATGGGTGTTACTATATTTTCTAGTCCTTTTGGCTTATGGTCAGTAAGGACTTTTGAAATAGGCTTTGAGTAGATTCATGCCATGCCATGTTTTGCTATTTTAAGTTCCTGTAGCATGTAGTTTTGATGCTCTGAACATTGCAACCTGTTACTGTTTTTGCCATGTCCAGCCTGTTACTTTGAGCATTTTTGCCATGCTTGTTTGAACATGTTATGATGTGAACTAGCCGTAGCTCAGTGCTCATCTTTTGTCGAGCATCATGTGTAGATCACTGCCATGTGCTTTGTTGATACGTTTGGGTGCAGGAGCTTAATTAATTGTTGCTTGCTAAGTGGCATCATGCTGTTAATGGCAGATTTGCGCCATTCTTGTTTTGCTTGCCATTTGCAAACCGTGCATCCGCTTCCGTGATCTTTATATCGATTTCAACCGAAATCATCTCATCTTTCCAGTGGCATGCTTGGTTTGCCAAGTTGATGCCTGGTTCATCATTTACCTTCCGAGCGCAATAAGCATTGCATATCTCATCATGCATATCATGTCATGTTTTGCATCATGTGATTGTGCATTGCACCGTGATTTATTGTGGTTCCTTTGTTTGTGTTGTTGCTTTGGGTAGAGTCGGAGACGAGTACGTGAACGAGGAGCCTGTTGAGAACGCCGAGGATCAAGCTTTCGACAACTCGAGAACATTGCGCAAGATGACCATACCTCGAAATCACTTCTATCTTTGCTATGCTAGTTGCTCGCTTTTGCTATGCCTATGCTGCGATGCCTACCACTTGCTATATCATGCCACCCATATTGCCATGTCAGCCCCTAACCATCCTTTCCTAGCAAACCGCTGATTGGCTATGTTACCGCTTCGCCATCCTCTTATAGCGTTGTTAGTTGCGTGAAGCTGAGATTTGTTCCTTGTTGAACATGGAGATGTTGTTCCTCTTGGAACATGTTTACTTGTTGGGGATATCACAATATATAAATATATCTGCTATGCTTAACACATCTATATACTTGGTAAAGGGTGGAAGGCTCGGCCTTATGCCCGGTGTTTTGTTCCACTCTTGCCACCCTAGTTTCCGCCATACCGTGTTATGTTCCTTGATTTTATGCTCCTTACACGGTTGGTGATTTATGGGACCCCTTGACAGTTCGCTTTGAATAAGACTCGCCCAAGAAGGCCCAACTTTGGTTTTACCATTTGCCACCTAAGCCTTTTTCCCCGGTTTTCGCGAGCCCGAGGGTCATCTTTATTTTAACCCCCGACCAGTGCTTCTTCGGTGCTGGTCAACTGGCAGATCATGGGCCACCTCGGGCAACTCGAGGGCTGGTTTTACTCGAGGCTGACCTATCCGTGTGCCCGAGAACGAGATATGTGCAGCTCCTATCGGGATTTGTCGGCACAATCGGGTGGCTTTGCTGGTCTTGTTTTATTGCTGTCGAAATGTCTTGTAGTCCGGGATTCCGAGATTGATCGGTCTTCCGAGAAGGATTAATCCTTCGCTGACCGTGAGAGCTTATAATGGGCTGTTGGGACACCCCGCAGGTAATATCTTTCAAAGCCGTGTCCGCGTTATGAGGCAGATGGGAATTTGTTAATGTCCGTTGTAGATAACACAAAGATGACCTCATTAAAATACACTCATCACAGGTGTAACTGGATGGTCTCTTCTCGGAGTCCGGAAGTGAACACGGTGTTGGAGTTATGTCCGACGAAGTAGTTCAGATCACTTCTTGATCACTACTAGTTTCACGACTGCTTTGCTTCTCTCTCGCTTCTCTTTGCTATGTAGCCACCATATATGCTAGTCGCTTGTGCAGCTCAACTTTACTACCATGTCCTCCCTAAAGCTTAAATAGTCTTGATCTCGGTGTGAGATTGCTGAGTCCCCGTGACTCACGATACTTCCAAACAGTTGCAGGATCCGATGAGGCCAGGATGATTCCACCGAGCTCAAGTGGGAGTTCGACGAGGAACGTGGTCGCATTATGTTTCGCTTCCAGATGATCAGAGTGGTGCCCAGCTGGGACGACTCGGGATCCGTGTTAGCTTGGGGTATCTTCTTTCATTTTGGTTCCGTAGTCGGACCTTGAGTGTACCCTGAATGATGTATGTTTAATTATGTACTGTGACGTGGCGATTGTAAGCCAACTATGTACCTTTCTCCCTTAAATTATTACATGGGTTGTGTGAAGATTACCTCACTATGACATTGCTTTCAATGCGGTTATGCTCTAAGTCGGCCTCGACACGGGAGATATAGCCGCATCGGGCGCTATAACGCCTCTACCCTCGGGCGCGCCTCGCCTGTGGACACCTCGTGTCCCTCCGGACTCGCTTTCTTGCATGATACTTCTTTCGGTCGGTAAAAATTCATTATATAATCTCCAAGGTTTTGACCAGTACACAGACAAAATCCTCCGCTTTTGTTCGAGCTGTTTTTCGATAGATCTAGATCACCATGATCTCTTCAAGCACCCCCAAGGACAAGTTCTTCGAGAAGGTCATCAACCCCTACTCATGGAGGTGCGCAACACCTCAAACCATTGAGATACGTGAGGGGGTGCTGCACATCTGTGATGTTGAGGGCCCAAGGAGGACCGGAAGCGTGAGACAAGGCTCAAGCAATGGAGCAACAAGTTTGCAAGTGCGGGATGGTGGAACACGGACTCAACGCCAACCACATGATGATCGCAGAGTTCACCAACAACCACAAGCTGGACGCCAAGAACATTGGGGAGACCATCTTCAAGCTTCACGAGAAAATCGAGCAACTCCAAGCCCAGATCTATGACTCGCAAAACCAAAACGTGAGTATGAATATAGATTCAAGAGGATGAGTTTGGTTGCAGATTTGAGGATCCTGGAGACTCGATCATCCTTCTACGATGGTGAGCTTGTGCCTTGGAAGATGGATGACAAGCCTACGTCATCAACAACTCCATCATCACCACCTCCGAAGAAAGAGACATAAATACATGGGTATGGGCACTCCCCTTGGCAACTGCCAAGCTTGGGGGAGGTGCCCCGGTATCGTATCACCATCACACTTCTATCTTTACCGCTTTTTTAGTTCGATCCTTTTGGTTATATCTTGATCTAGTAGAATAAAGTTTAGTATGATCTAGCCTTGAGTTTTTGTGTTGATCCTTATCTTTGTAATCGATTTCGTGAGATTTATATAATAAAGATTAGTCTTGAGTCAAGGGCCTGGTTATCTTGCTATGATCTTGAGGGAAAAAAAGAAAAAAAAAGAATAAAAAGAAATAAAGAGATCATATTGATCTTATGGAGAGTAATGACTTCACATATAAAGAGTATGATGATTAAAAGTTGTTGAGAGTTGACAAACATAGTTTTGGTCATCGTTGCAATTAATATGAAGTAATAAAGAAAGAGAGATTTTCACATATAAATATACTATCTTGGACATCTTTTATGATTGTGAGCACTCATTAAAATATAACATGCTAAAAATTTGATGTTGGACAAGGAAGACAACGTAATGGGTTATGTTTTCTTATATCCGAAATAAATTATATTTTCATGGATCATCCAACATGTTGAGCTTGTCTTTCCCCCTCATGCTAGCCAAATTCTTTGCACCAAGTAGAGATACTACTTGTGCTTCCAAATATCTTTAAGCCCAGTTTTGCCATGAGAGTCCACCATATCTACCTATGGATTGAGTAAGATCTTTCAAGTAAGTTGTCATTGTTGCAAGCAATAAAAAATGCTCTCTAAATATGTATGATCTATTACTGTGGAGAAAATAAGCTTTATACGAGCTTGTGATATGGAAGAAATAAAAGCGACAGACTGCATAATAAAGGTCCCTATCACAAGTGGCAATATAAAGTGACGTTCTTTTGCATTAAGATTTTGTGCATCCAACCATAAAAGAACATGACAACCTCTGCTTCGCTCTGCGAAGGGCCTATCTTTTATTTTTGTCTTATACCTTATACAAGAGTCAAGGTGATCTTCACCTTTCCTTTTTACACTCTGTCCTTTGGCAAGCACTATGTGTTGAAAGATCCTATATATATATATATATATATATATATATATATATATATATATATATATATATATATATATATATATATATTGAATTGATGTGGGTTTTCATAAAGCATTATTTTTGATGATACCCTTGAGGTAAAAGGTTGGGAGGCAAAACTATAAGCCCCTATCTTTCTCTGTGTCTGATTAAAACTTCATACCCATAAGTATTGGGTGAGTGTTAGCAATTGTGAAAGACTAAATGATAGTTGAGTATGTGGAATTGCTGAAAAGCTCTTATATTGACTCTTTCCAATGTGATGATAAATTGCAATTGCTTCAATGACCGAGATCATAGTTTGTTAGTTATCAATGAAGTTTCTGGTTCATACTTTACATTGTGTCGCATGTCGGGTTCCGCAGACCTTAAGGTTCGAACTCGGGACGGAGATCTTTCCTCACCGATCTACGCCCCATCGCCTCGCGAGAATCTAGGCTAAACGATGAACAACACGAGGAACACAAGATTTATATCGTCCGGCCACCGTCGGGTGTAATACCCTACCCAAGGTGTGGTATGGTGGATTGCCTCTAGGGCTGGTGATGGACAGACAAAGGACTAAAAGCCTCATGAGAGGCGCTTTTGAGTTGGTGCGATGAACTTTAGGTGAGTTCGACGCCTTTCTCTCTCGGCTAGGGTTCTTCCTCTTCTCCGCTAGGGTTCTCTCCCTTCGCTAGGGTTCTCCTCTTTTTCCTCTATGGTGGTGTCTAGCTCTATTTATAGAGGCCCGGTACTCTCCCCAAATATTGAGCGGAAGGCGCCAACGACGGTCATTTTGAAGGGGAACATCTAGTACAAGTTATCCCGACTAAAGTTGGTCTTGCTGCAAAAGCACCGGGCGATGACGCCTGCCTTGGGCTCCACGGTGACCTTCCATCCCGCGCTCCGCTGGCCTTTGGTCTCAGCAGATCGAATGGAAACCTTGCCTAATGCCTCGGACTCCACGCCTGTGCTTGCCCCTTTGCACCAAAGAGGAAACAAGGACATCAAGCAGGCCGGCACCCGCCTGGTCTCGATGCTATGGCTTAGGCCACGAGCACCTCGCGAGGTACCCTGCCTTGATCTCTCCACCTCCTGCGAGCCTGCTCGGGCGAGGCTGCTCTCGAGGAGGCCTCAGGTCATCCGCCCCACGAGGCTTGGCCTCGCGAGGGTCTTGAGTCTTGCATCGATGAAGATGGGCCGACTGGCCACCACTTGAGCCACGCCGAGCGCAGCAGGCAAGTCTGGGACCCCTGCCCTGCAACACCGACAGAGCCCCTGCCCAAGGCGCGCAGACTTGGCTTAGCAGAGAAGCAAGGGCAAGTGCGAGCATCAGGCCCTTCACTCAGGCCTTGGGCGCAGGTGGTTGATTGGACGGGCGCTCCGCTCTCCCACACCGCCTCGCAACCGCCGACTTGACAAGTCCCTCGCATGTAGAAATGAGTCACGACATTCATGATCATGGAGGCCGAGCTGGCCTCCTCCGCACTATAAGTACAAATGGGCGAGAGCCCCCGCACTCCATCTCTTCCCGCTTCCCTCCTTCTTCTTCTTCCTTGCCCCTGCTCCATCCTACGCCAATGGCGCTGATCCACCGGTTTTCAGCGGAAGAGAAGGGGAAGGCCCCCCGGGAGGGTCCCGATCCGCTTCCGCCGAAGAAGCGGCCTGTCCCCGGCCGCTGCAACGTGGTCGCATGGCAGGAGACGCTGCGGCCCTGGTATGAGCGGCCGCCCTCGGGTTTCGCGCCTTTGTATGCCCGAATCGAGGGCCCCGAGAAGAAAGCCGAGCGCCTCCGACGACGCCGGCGAAGTCACGGCGCGCTGCGCACCCGGAGTCCACGCCGAGGCTCTTCTCGCGAGCTCATGCTTCACGCCGCCATGTCTTCATGTTCTGGATCCGCCTCCTCCTTCGCCTTCCGAGATGCTGCCTAGTGGGTCTCGAGCTCGCTGCAGATGCTCGACTGCAGCACCTTGCGACGAGCCGAGGTCGCGGTCGCTGTTCGGCAAGGTCTACATGACCCGGGCTGGGCGAGATCGCTGGTTCGCCGGACGGGGTGCCTCGTAATACATCTTGAGTACGATGGCGCCTTGATGTTCTTCGGTCTTTGTCGGTGTTCTGGGAACGGGGGTCCCTGACTTTCTCGCCGCGACCGCGGCGTGGCTCAAGTGGGGCCCAGCGCGCCCAGCTTCATCAGCTAAGCTCAAGACCTCGCGAGGGGCAGATTGCGGCGGACGACGTGAACCTTCCCAGAGCAGCCTCAGTCAGGCTCACGAGGAGGCGGAGATCAAGGCAGGCTACCTCACGAGGGTGCCCCGTGACGCAAGCCATGACGACGAGATCAAGGGCGCCACCTGCTGTGTCCCTGCTTCCGGTGCAAAGGAGGCAAGCACAGGCCAAGGCATCCGCAAAGGTTACCGCTCGTGCAACAAGACCAAGACCAGAGAGCGGCATGACTTGAGGTCATCGTGGAGCCTGTGACAGGCCACCGCCGAGCCTTTGGCAGCCAAGACCAACTTTAGTCAGATAAGTGTACTAGAGGTTCCCTTCAAAATGGCGAATTGTTGGCGCCTTCCCGCCATTATTTGGGAAGAGGCCTAGGGCCTCCTCTATAAATAGGACTAGCCACCACAGAGAGAGAGAAAACGGGTCGAACCTACCAGAGAGAGAGAGAAGCGATCGGACTCACCCAAGCAGTCCATCGCGATTAGCTCAAGAACAGCTCGCGAGGCTGTTCTTCCTTTGTACTGTTCTTCATCAGCCCCGAGGCAATCCACCACACCACACACCGGAGTAGGGTATTACACCACAACGGTGGCCCTGACCAAGATAAATCTTGTGTCTCTTGTGCTGTTCATCGCTCCTAGTTTAGATCCTTGCAAAACCATAAACGCATGAGCTGGTAGGGAAAGATCTCCGGCGCATCCTGCAGTTCGAACCTCAAGGGTCTCGCCGAACCCGAACCGACATTTGGCGCCGTAGTGGTGCGCCAGAATCTTTTCTTCGCTGGTCGCAGGATCTTCCGTCGGTCCATGGCTCGACGCTCGCCGAGCCTGGCTGAAGCGCCGGTTGCTCACGCCGCCGAAGTCGCCAGACGGCTCCTGCCGGCGGGCACCCCCATCGCTCTCGCCACCTGCCGCCAACGCCGCCACCGCCCGTGGGGAACGAGCAGCAGGCCTCGCCCCTCGCATCCATCGGTGAGGCGAGAAGGCCGCACCGCTACTCCTTCGCCGCTCGCTGGTTTTTCGCCCCCAAGCATCAAGGCCCCATGGAGGCTCGAGCAGGCCATCGTGGGAGAACGAGCTCCACACTACCGCCTGCCGACTAACGCTTCACGAGGAGTGGCTCGACCAGATCACCGAGCTCGTCTGAGCGCAGGGTGCTCCCCTGCCGGCCCCTCTCGCTCGCTCGCCTTCACCCCACGTGGAGGCAGGGAGCCGAGGTGCCCCGCCACCTCCTCCCCAAGAAGGCGCCTGCTCCAAGGCTGGGCCCCGGCCGAGACCTCCGGTCCGCGCCCATGACAAGAAAGGAGCTGCCAGGAGATCCTCGCCCAAGAAGGTGCTCCGTGTCCCAGCAGACCGAGCGCCCGATCACGCCCAGCGCCACTGCTAAGACCTCAGCGCTTCCAGCAGCGGTGCGGAATCCACAAGAGCAAGCTCTGATCGCAGAGAGCCCCGGCACTTTCAGCTGCGCGCTTTCACCGCTGAGCTACGAAGGCCTCATGGCCCTGAAGTTCAAGCCGACCTGCTCTCGCCACGACGGCACCGCCGACCTCGCTGGAGTTCCTTCGGCTTCACGAGCTGGCATCGAGCCGCCAGGGACGAAAAGGTCATGGCAAATTGGTTACCCATGGCGCTAAGGACGGAGCCCGAACTCGCCCTAAACCTGGCTCCCGCACGATCTCCTCTCGACGAGATGCACACCCGCTTCATCGCCAACTTCCAAGGCATCGCGATCGCTCTCACTCGGAGCGACATGCGCCGATCAAGCAAGAGCCGTGAGAGACCCGCAAGTACATCCAGCGCTCAACAATGCCCGCCCAAGATCCCTAGGGTGATCGAGAAGACATCATCTCAGCCTTCTCCGGCGGCGGCGTGACGCCAAGATGAAGGAGGAGCTAGCAATGCATGAAGACTCGTGCACATCCTCGAGTGTTCAACTTGGCGACCAAATGCGCCAGATCGAGGAAGGGTGCCTCCTCCTCGAGCCTCCGGCTGCCGGTCCGTAAGAGAAGAAGCCCAAGGTCAAGGACGGAAGCGCAAGGGGCTGCCGTGTCAGCAGAACCGCACACCTAGCGAGGTAGGGATCAGCCGAGTCATCCAAAGGCAGCCGGTATCGCAGATACCACGACCTCCACACCCACAACACCAACGAATGCCGGAGCTCAGGCCGGAGAGAGAAGCAGACGGCCGACGCCGAAAGAATGATCGGGCTACGGCCGAGGAGGAGGAAGAGGCGCAGGACGCTGGGAAGACCATGGCCTCGCCAAGGATGGCGGACAGACTCACGAGGACGCTGGCAGGACCAGCCTCATGAGGGAGGTTGAGGACCAGCCTCGTGAGGACCGCCGAGGGAGTCCTCGATTAGGGGTGTCCGGATAGCCGAACTATCACCATTGGCCTGACTCGGACTATGAAGATACAAGATTGAAGACTTGCCCGTGTCCGGATGGGACTCTCCTTGGCGTGGAAGGCAAGCTTGGCGATACGGATATGTAGATCTCCTACCATTGTAACCGACTCGGTAACCCTAACCCTATCCAAAGGTCTATATAAACCGGAGGGTTTTAGTCCAGAGGACTAACAACAATCATACCATAGGCTAGCTTCTAGGTTTAGCCTCTCGATCTCGTGGTAGATCTACTCTTGTACTACCCATATCATCAATATTAATCAAGCAGGAGTAGGGTTTTACCTCCATCGAGAGGGCCCAACCTGGGTAAAACATCGGTCCCTTGTCTCCGTTACCATCAGCCTAGACGCACGCTCGACCCCTACCCGAGATCCGCCGGTTTTGACACCGCATTGGTGCTTTCATATAGGGTTCCTCTCTGTCGCCATCTTTAGGCCCGGCGGCTCCTCCGATCATCAACAACGACGTGGTCTAGGGTGAGACTTTTCTCCCGGATAGATCTTCGATTCGGGCGGTTTGCATCGGGCTAATTCACTTGGCCATCCGAGTAGATCGAAGCTACGCCCGCCATCAAGTCAGATTTGGGAGTTTGAACTACACGGCCGACATCCGCGGAGACTTGATCTTCGACGGATCGAGCCACATCCAAGCGCCACAAGACCTGTCCTCGATGGGCACGATCTAGCTCGCGCCGAACGGTGCCTTTGGGGTCAGACGAGTTTGCTCGACCTTAGCTCGGAGCCGACTCCGATCGAGGACTAGTGGTTGGACACCGCCGGGCTACGATCTCTACGACGATTGAGCCGAACTCCATCCCTGTCTCTGAAGACCTGACTCCAAGGTGCCGGACTCTCTCCGACTAACCTCCGCGCCTACCAATCGAATCTGATTGGGCGCCGGTCATGGAGTTCATCGTCATGACATCTTTCAAGACTCGCCTTTGGCGACATCCTGAATTCACTAAAGTCTCTCTTTATCAGAGAGCTCGCCGGACTACGGTCGAAGGTTGGGATGCGGACGACGAAGAAATTCAACACCCACCCACCACCCACTTTTGTAGCCACTGCCGGCGATTTAACCGACATGCTCAACTTCGATCAAGACATCGACGGTATGGACGACGATGCCGAGATGGCCAAGAACCAAAGACCATGGCACCGAAGGCCACCTCATCATACGCATATAGATGGTGGACATCCCAAAAGATGGGAACGACGATGGAACAATGGAGGATGACCCTCCAAGAAACAGCCTTGCTGCCACGCAAGGCCATTTCTAAATCCCGCCACAAAAAATGGTGATTCCGCCAGGAGATAACAACACCCAGTGGTCAAGACAACCCTCCAACAGGATTCAACACAGAGGAGGGAGAAGCCATCCTCATGATAGAGCAGCAGTGGAGGTGGAGGATTACAATTATATGCCTCCTCCTAAGATGAGGCAAGCCTCGACGATGACGAATCGTATGCCCGAGGATCCCACCAACATGAGCATTTCAAATGCAGTGCTCATGGCCACGGCAAGCAGCCTCAAGAAAAAGCAGCCATAGCTTAGAGCTGACTAAGACCTGCTAAGTCGACAGATGAATCAAGTCCTTGCAACAAGAAGAGTATGAACTCGAACGCCTCCAAAAGCTACCTTGAACGCAGGTCGCTGTTTTGATCAGAGGAGGAAGCACCCACGCCTACATCAGCACAAGACGACATGCGCAGATCGCCACCCCGTGGCTGCGGCTGACAGAGAGGCCTCTCGCCCTCCATTCAAGCAACGCCCGACCGCCAAAAAAGTACCAAGGCACGGTGAAATGCGCCGACCTGGACTTACAGCTATATTGGAGGATAAGGCAAGACATACAAGAAGACGATCTACAGATCGCGTGGGCACCCACCCACATGCGTGATGATTACCGCCACGCCGATACAAAGAAAACCGGCCGGCCAGAACATGAGACAAAGCTCATATGAGCTACAGCGTGATATAGCCCAACACGTAGGCGCCAAGACACCCACTATGCTTCATGCATGAAGTAATGGATCATCAAATCCCCGAGGGCTTCAAACCCAGAAACATCGAATCATACGATGGTACCACAGATCCCCGCGGTCTCGATCGAGGACTACCTCCTCCATATCCACATGGCCCGCTGGTGATGATCTACATGCCATCAAATACCTCCCACCTGCTTAAAGGACCAGCTCGCATTGGCTCAACAAATTTGCCGCCAGAGTCAATCGGTTGTTGGGAGGACCTGAAGCCGCATTCCTTGATAACTCTGTAGGCACATATGCGCGACCACCGCACGCGGACATGACCTTAGCCATATAATTCAGCAGCTGTAAGAATCACGATACACTCGACGCGGTTCCTAACAAAGAAAAATCAGATCGCCGACCGCCCGGATGCAGAGGCATAGCAGCCTTCAAACACAACATCCGGTGATTTAGTGGCTAACCCGCACCCAGGACAGAAAAGCCAAAATCCATGGCAGCCCCTCACCACATTCTATGACCCGCTTTTATGCTGGAGAGGACAGCTGGCTAGCTCGAAAGCAACAACTTGACCAAAAACCCCGGTAGTTCGATACCAAGGACAACAATGGCAAGTCACGCCGCACAAGCACAAGCGCTTGCATTAATGGCGATAATTTCAAGATACGCCGCCAATGCCGGATTCGTGAGGCTCTAAACCCGTCAGCTGAAAAGCCGCTCAAAAGAAATATTCAGGCCCATCCAATCTGGACAGAATACTCGACGCTGTACCAAATACATGGCACCTCGAAAAACCAGCCAACCACACCACATGGGATAGTTGGGTCTTTAAACAGCTGCAAGTTAAATGTCAACTCAATGACAAGGGTTCTGATAGCGATGATGAGGAGGAGCCCGCCGCCGAACAATAGAGGACATAAGGGCTTCCCACAAGCGCGGATTTGTGAACATGATATACGCAACCCACATACCCAAAAGGAGCGGAAGGCAGCACTAAGGGACGATACGCCGATGGAGCCACCGCCTCAAGTTCAACCTATGGTCCTCCCGCCCGATCACCTTGATCAAAGGACCACCCCACTAGCATCCGCGGACGGCGGATTCGCCGCATTGGTTCTGACCCAATCATCGACGGATTTCACCTCACTAGAGTCCTCGATGGACGGCGGTAGCAACCCGAACCTGCTTTTATCGTGATACTAGCAGCAAAATGGGCATAGACCCTCAAGGATTAAACCCACAAAGACGACCTTAAAGGCGCCATACCAGGTGTAGAGGCCAATTGTACAGTGCTCGCTACACTCAAAGTGGTCTTCGGATCCCCTGATAACTTCCGGCTTAAGAGTTAATTTTGACATAGTCCTGCTCAGCAAGCGCTATCACGCATCGCTTGATGAACCACATTTGCAAAGTTCAATGCGGTGCCGCACTACGCATACCTCAAGCTCAAGATGCCAGCCCTCGAGGAGTAATCACGGTCAATGGAAACACCGAACGCCTTCTCCGAACGGAGGAGCACACGGCGCCTTTCGCGCGGAGGTGCAAAGCAGCTCTCACAGCAATTTCAAGTCCGCCATAAACGCTCGCCCACCGCCAAGCGCTACCGGAGTAACCTACAACAAGACCGCCTCGCACGATCCGAGCATCGCCAGAGTAATCCGCCCCAACCCCAGCCTCGCGAAACTGGCGGCCAAGATTACGCATGCACATAACTACGCCTCGAGATACCATAGGCATAAGGGAGGGGCACGACCACGACATGCCTGTACGCGGCTCAACCGCACCGTGGCCCTGATTGTGTCATTCTTTTTTCTTTCTTCTTTTTTGTTTTACTTTCAGACTCCGCTTTCCGAAGTCTTGTCCGGCTACTAGAATTGCCGAACTCACGATGCAACAGCCAGGAAGCGTAAAGTTACGCCGAGTGTCCAGTGGTCTCTACTACGAGCATTATACCTGTTTTACATACCATCCCGCAGCTTACCCCTCGAGGGGACATGTTAAATAGTCCCATCCTTGCTTATCGCACTATTTGTATCGCTCGCTTCCATTACAGCATTTTTGAATAAACAATACATAGCTTTCGCCTATTATTGCACTCCTTTTCTTTATCTATATATATGTTCATTTCATGACATGTTGCACCAGACACTTTGGTACGGCCAATACACCAGTGGCTTAAGTACCCCAAAAGTATGGTGTGATAAGTCCAACACTTTCACAAGTGCGGCACCTTAACTTATAGCATTATATACATCGGTTCAATCATGTCTTGGGTCAATAGTTGGGTTTGCCCAGCCCCATGTTTTGGTACCTTACGTCCGCTATATCGCTAAGGTAGCGCCTGGAGAACCACCGCGATTGTGCCCTCGTTGAGCTGGGTTGAGCACCTCTGGAGAAAGCTAAAACTGACCGTCATGATAGGGGCGAGAGCCGGTCGCTGTTCGAGAGGTTTTTTCGGTCCCTAAAGACTTATGCCGCTTAGAGCGAGGAGTCGGCATTGTCCGCCAAGGCGTGATAGCACCTAACTCGGTCTTCCGAATACTAGGGGCTTCACTAAATTTAAAATTATAGAATTCTATGGCTAAGTGAGAGTGTTCAAGCACTATAAGTCCGGGTGCCTTGTTCGAGCGCGCTGAGCGCCTCCTCAAGGACCCAAGAATGGGAACAAGAGCGCCAAGTTTATCCCTAACACCCCAAAGACTGTGGTATGGGGGCTGAAGCCAACGACTTGCCATCTCAAATTTGATAAACGGCCGCATTTAAGGTAATATTTTAAATTCACAAGCTGCTTAGCGCGATATGAACAAGTTTTCAGCGATAGGATAACAAATGCGAGTCTATTAAAAATTACATCTTTGGACCATTCACCGCTTATACGGCGGCACCCTTCAGACGCCTCATAGTAAATTTCGGCCTTATGATGCTCCTTGCTCTTCAGGGCTGGTCCGGTCACAAGCTCTCTCCAGATCCAGCTTGCCCCAAGGCACTTTAGCACGGCAAGGCCCGACGGGCACCTTCAATGCAGACGGAGCGCTTGATGACTTCAATCCATGGACAAAGGCCCACCAGCCACCAGACTAGCCCAAGTAGCTCCTGTGCATGGCTTCCAATGGCCACAACCGAACTATGAGGCCTTCATGGCCTGTTCGGCGACCTTGTGGAGCTCGACCAGCTGTTTCAGCTGGTCGCCAGGGGCACTGGATGTCCGCCTCAAAGATACCGAGACCGTAACACCTTCTCCGCCGAAGCT
Source organism: Aegilops longissima (assembly GCA_021605205.1). Classification (NCBI taxonomy): domain Eukaryota; kingdom Viridiplantae; phylum Streptophyta; class Magnoliopsida; order Poales; family Poaceae; genus Aegilops; species Aegilops longissima. The sequence continues at coordinate 8,171 of JAHIAM010003369.1, read as the reverse complement.
CCTCCTTGGCGCTGTAGAACGCGCAAAGCATCGTACACACTACAGGCAGATTCACTAATGCTCCCGAGAGCTCCGATTCGGTAAGTAATAGGTAATTCACTTTCACATGCTTGCTTTGCATAAAGAATGCCTTACCCGCCGCTATCTTCTTTAATGATTCAATTTCGAGGGCTTTTTGGCCTCAGCCTTAGCGGCTTTGGCACTCTCAAGAGCCGAGGCGAGCTCGACTCTCGAGTCTTCGAGTCACGCCCAAACTCTCGTGGTTTTTCCACGAGCCTGGAGCTCTTGCCGCACCTCCGCCCCACCCGCGCCTCCCTTCTTCTTTCAGTTGCGCCTGCAGCCGCTCATGTTTTGTCATGGACACCGCTTCCTTCTGTGGTCGCCACCTCGCTCGCAGGGCCCCTACAATACCCACGTTAGTCTCCGCTATTTTTGCAACCAAATCCTTTCTATAAGGTATTTCTTTAATAAGGTATTACTTACCTTCCTTGTCCTCGAGCTGCTTGGCAAGGCCGAGCTCGCTCTCGGACCTCTCGAGGCTCGCTTCAATGCATTGATCTCCAAGTAGCCAAGGCGGCAGAGGTCAAGAAATAGCCTGCATTCCCATATTGACATACTTATGTTAGACTCTCATGATATCTTTTTAGATCCTTAGTCCCGCTTTTCTTTCCAACACCGAACTAAGCATCAGGGCCACTGCTCTATGCGGTAATATTTTTACATATTCTAAACTTACCTCAAAGCTCGTTAGAAGGTCGGCATAAGCCAAATACCCCCGCCTGGCGGATCGAATCTTCTCGATCACCACACTCATAATAGTGCAGGGTGTTCCGCTGATGGAGGCGCCTTTGCCTCCAGCAAGCTATCTCGGTGCCTCCAGATGGATGGAGGTCACCGGGCGTCAGTAGTCTTACTTCTTCTCACGAAGGGGCCGCTGTCGCATTTCTCGAACCATCGGTTCCTGAACGGAGTCCCAAGACAGGGTCGCACTTAGAGCCCTCTCGTGTCTCGCCTCTTTGCGCCTGAGTCCGGGAGGTCGCTTTGCGGGCGCTCCAGACCACCTCATCCTGGCTGGGCCCTTTGGGACTTCCACCGCGTGTTGCCGGGTCACGACAGGAGAGGAGGCGGCCGGAAGTGAAGTACTATTCACATCCGACGAGCCTAGGGAGCCGCCGACCAAGCCGTGGCCAAGCCTGGCCTTTGGCGGCTACATGGTCATATTCGGTGTTAAGAAGACACTATGCGACAAATAAAAAGTCATGAACTATTCCGAGTCCGGACATTTACGATCTCGCCAGGGGCTTGGCCTTGGTGGACACTCCTCCTCCATTGCTGTCGGGCGCTGGTTGAGAAGTCCGGAGGAAGGGTCCTTCCTTTCTTGATTCCTACGCCTCCCAACGGGCGGCTCTTCCTTTCTCTCTCTCACCGGGAGAGGTTTTTTCTCCTCCTCTTCCTCGAGGAGGATTCCTGCCAGGTTGCTCGGGCGATGAGTCCGACAACACTGCACCGGGAGCCCTCCTTGAGTTCCCATGGCCTTCTTTCTTGGCCTTCTTCTCCGCACCACGTGAGGTGCCGGAGCCAGCAGCCCCTGGCTAATCGGGCGTCTCACTGGGTCTTCGGTAATGGGGCCGACAAGACCGTCTCGACATCTTCAGCCGCCCCGCCAAAGGTTAGGGAGTTTTAGATCCCGTGACAGAGTCAAACTATGAAAAAAGAGTCCCATAAAGGGTAAATAACTTACCTCGCTGGCTTGACGTCACAGCTGAATCCGGATCTTCAGAAGTGATGTGGGAGCCTCGCACCTTGAACAAGACTCTTCCATCTTCGCACGTAGTGTCAAGAGCCTCTTCAGAGTTGGTGTTGTGCCGGATCGAACTCCCACAATTTGAAGGCCCGTTGTTGGCATGGGAGAATCCCGCAGATGAGCATCACTCGGATAACGCTGACAAGCCTGAGATTCTTGTCCACCTGTGTTTTGGACGCAGGTTTGAGTCCGGACATCTCATCCGAATCCCCCACGCCCGCCCCTGCCTCTTCCATGGTGTGAGCCGTGGGGAGGCCAGATCGGAATTGGGGCCGCCCCATTGAGAGTCGCGCTGCTCGGTGATGTAGAACCACCCCGATTGCCACCCTTTATGGTCTCCACAAAGGAGCCTCGAGCCATAGGACTTTGGCCATCTTGCCAACCATGGCGCCTCTCAAGACTGGCTTGGAGCCTCCCCACTACCTTCGCTTGACATTGAAGATCTTAAGCCATAAGTCAAGTGGGGCTGGATGCAGAGGAAGGCTCATCGCACGCATTTGGTAAATGTCAGATGTTGAGGATGAAGTTCGGGCTCAGATCGTGGAAATCCAGGCCATAGTAGAACATGAGCCCTGGACAAATGGGTGAAGTGGAAAACCTAGTCCATGGAGGAAGTTGGTGAGGAACACCACCTCTCATGGGGCCTCGGGGTGGAATGAGCTGCCCTCGCCGGGGAGCGCCGGTGCGCTGGCGTCGCTGGACAAGTATCCAGCCTTCGCAGAGTTTTTGATGTGCCCTCCAGTGACGGAGGAGGTCATCCACTTGCCTCCCGCCTCCCGACATAGTTGGAGAAGGTTGAGGTGGGGTGTGCGGACTTGGGGGCCGGAGCTCGAAAGTGCCGGAAATGGATGAGCAAAGGAGGAAGAAGGCGAGGTGGAAAGGTGAATCCTTATCCCTTATATGGACTGGACGGCTATGCGTCCCCCGCCAGCCCGTAAAACTCGCTTATCTCCCAAGCGCCATAATCAATGGCGCGATGGGTTACCCACGTCTGCATTGATGGGAATCCTCAAATAAGGGGCACGATCTCCGCTTGATAAGATGTGTTAAGGAAAACCGCTAAACGCGCTGGTGTGGAACAAAGAAAATGATTCGTGATAAAGGCCTGGCCGCGGTGTGATGTCACGCCGCTGCACACGCCGCCAGACCTGCAGGCAAAAGTTATTCTCTACTTGGTATGTGGAACTTGTTTTGCGTAGTCGGACACTATCCTTGTGTTCAAAATCTTCTATGAAGTATTCGGAGGAGGAACCCGCTTTGCAATGTCGAAGACAATATGCGGCGCCGGACTGGACTCCATCATTGAAGCCTCGGTTCAGGGATACCGAGGGAGTCCCGGATTAGGGGTGTCTCGATAGTCGAACCATCATCTTTGGCCGGACTCGACTATGAAGATACAAGATTGAAGACTTCGTCCGTGTTCGGATAGGACTTTCCTGGCATGCGGAAGGCAAGCTTACGACATGGATATATAGATCTCTCACCATTGTAAACGACTGGTAACCCTAACCCTATTCGGTGTCTATATAAACCGAAGGGTTTTAGTCCCGCTGGACTAACAACAATCATACCATAGGCTAGCTTTCTAGGTTTAGCCTCTTCGATCTCGTGGTAGATCTACTCTTGTACTACCCATATCATCAATATTAATCAAGCAGGAGTAGGGTATTACCTCCATCGACAGGTCCCAACCTCGGTAAAAACATCGTGTCCCTTGTCTCCCGTTACCATCCGCCTAGATGCACAGTTCGGGACCCCTACCCGAGATCCGGCGGTTTTGACACCGATAGCAGCCTCAAGGCTCCGCAGGGATCCCACTTCGCCAGAGCAGCCAAGGCGGTACTAAGACCATCATCAGATGAGGGGGATGGGGCTTGTGAGCCGAGCTGTGATCGCTTGCATCCTGGTGGCGCTTTAGGCCCAGCCACTCGCCGCATCTTCAAGCAGCTTTGATCGCGAGGTGAATGTTGTCCTCCCCAAGCTCGAGGCCACACGCCCTCTCGTGTGGTCGTCAGGCGCTATCACGCTCAGCTCGGGCCGATCAGCTCTGGATGCTGCAACGTCGGAGTCCTCCCATGCTTTGCTCACTAATATCGGCAACGTGCAAGTCACTAGGACCTCATCGACGGGCGGAGCAGGTGACTCAATGTCCTATCTCGTCGAGACATTCAACGATCTCCAAGTTCCTATAGCATTAGCTTCAAATTACTAAGCTCTTTCTCAGAGTCACCGATGGCTCCACCGTCCCCGATAGGGCAAGTTCGCTTTCCCGCCACCTTCGCACAACGCAACAATCCACAGACCGAGCTCATCAACTTCGACGTCAGCCCACATTCTCCCCGCCATACAATGCCATCCTCGCTGTACTCCGGCTTTAGCTAAGTTCATGGCGGTGACTCACCATGGCTACAATGTCCTCAAGATGCCAGAAGCGGAGGAGTCATCACGGGTGCCTTGTGGAGGAAAGGGATGCAGTGGTGCTTCTCTTGAGCGTGGCTTCCAAGCCGCAGCAATCAAGACCCTGTGTCACGTGAGCTGGAGACTTCCGAGGCGATCCCTAAGAAGAAGAAGGCTTCTCCTGGTCCAAGCCCTTATGGGAAGGCACCTCCAGAGCTGTGGCAATGTGACCCGCTGCCTGCCTCGAGGGGTGCCACTCCGTCGTGACAGGAGGCGCCTGGCGCCTCCTCGTGCAGGGCTCGAGATCTTTCATGGCGAGCCACCCACCTAGCCGGGTCACGAGGGAGGCGCTTGGGCACCACTTGGAGGCGTGCTTCAAGGCACATTTCCCTGTGAAGGTATGAGGCAAGGAGGGCTAAACCCTCGTGAGTTCATCACGAGGAACATCCAGAGCCACAGAGTCAAGAGTCATGCGCTGGGTCAGCCGCCAGCTTCTCGCCGTGGGCCCCACATCCAAGCGAGGATGTCAGGGCTGCTAGTCTGCATCGACATACCAGGCTCAACCGCACAGGCCTCAGAGGTGCCTCCGTCCTCACGCCAGGCATGCCATGAGGGTCCACCACGCAGCCACGCTCGCATGCCTTCGGCCCGCCGAACGCCGGTCGCGCCCATCAGCCGCCGGGCCGAGGCGCCTGAGGCTCAGGAGGTCAAGCAGCGCCAGCCTCAGGCAGAGATGGAGATGGCTCTCGAGAACCCCCATGCCCCCGAGCCTCCCTCAAGCAACAGGTCCGGAGGACTCCGTGAGGGCCGGCTTCCTCATCACGCTGCCATCCGCTACCTCAACATCCCGCCATCTCCCACCATATCGTGACACCTTCCCAAGTTCCATTTTCACCGAGCGCCACTGGTCAGTATCATCTCCGTGAGCTGCGTGGGTCCGTCCCTGCTGCATGTATCCGCTTTGCTTATGTTCTTTACTTACCTTGTTGGGGCGCCTCTGGGCGGCATTATCCCTAAGCTGCCTCGGCTGCACCCAAGGCGGTGCTTTCTCCGCACCTATCTAGATGGATTTGCTCCTCCGGCTTAACCTGATTCACGTAATTATTGCCTACTACCTGTCGCAAGGACCTTCGCCACCTAATGCAAAGCGCTTGCATCGCTAGTGCTGGGGGTACCTGAGCATCGCGACTCATGGGCTTCATCACTGCCCAGCCTCACCCCCGGCCTTGACCCACTAAGATCGCGACTTGTCATACCAGCCGGGCGGCTGAGCTCGCCGAGGGCCGGACTCGAGGGACATAGAGCGCTTGCATTCTAACCCCGCAGTAGAACACATCATTGACAAAGGCTCAGAGCCAAAGAACTCCGCCTCGGAGGTACGGGCCTCATGAGTCCCAAGGCTACTGCTCACGGGTGCCCAGATACACCTCTCCTAGCCCTACTGTGCCGGCCACATGTCGTGGCGGGGCTGTACATGCCCTCGGCTCCTCCGGAGGGGAGCCCTCCCACGCACTCAGGAAGTACCATGCTCGCGGCTGGCTGATGACACTGCCGAGGAGCTGCTATGCCCAGACACACATCGACGCTTATGCTCCGCTGGTGATAAATAACCGAGGGCTGCTCACAACCGTGATCAACCCTCGTGGGAGGCCAGAGCTCTGTCTCGGGCATCATCGCAACGCCTCCTCGGGAGTGCCACGCCGAGGGGCCGGACACAGGCTGCACCTGGCCACGCCTGCCACGCCCAACGTGACACACTCCAGCCAGTCCCCTACTGTCGTCAGCCGCGCCTCCCCGAAGCGGAGCCAAGGTATGAAAATTGCTTGAACGCCAAGGGGGACTCTCAGCATCACGACTCAGAGCCTAATCGGTCATGTGAGTCTCCTCACCCCTTAGTCCTGGCCCTGGTCTCCAATCGGGCTAACGGGCGTCTGAGGTATGCGCGGGCCGGGCCTCACCGACGAGAACCACTAATCCACTCCTATGCCTCCTGGCCCCTCGCTTGATGTTCACAGTTAAGGGGGACTCCCGAGCATCGCGACTCAGGAGTCTAATCTTGCCACGTAGCCCCTCACTCCTTGGTCCCGCCCTGGCTTCCCTGTCAGGGCGAACGGCTAGCCGAGGTGATGCGCTGGGCTCGGCCCCACCGACATGAGAACACACGCAAGTAGGAGGGAAGAATGCGATTCAAAGCAAATATTACAAGCCATAAGTCGCTTTCAATACGCCAAACACAAGTTTAAACACCTCCACGAGGCATGGTGCATGTTGCGGAATTAAAACAGTTAAGCTGCAAGGCGATCACTTTCTTCGGTGGCGCCCACTTCCCGAGGCTGCGGAGCCGGGCGGGCGCCACGCCCGCAAGGTGCTGAAGGCGCAACTCCCCAGTGGCTCGCCGGCCTTTCATGGCCTCAAGCAGTTGAACAGCGTGCAAGGTCGCCGCCAGGTCCAACAGTTGCCAAGGTCAACGCTAGGGTCGCAAGGTAAACGTGGTGGGACACGGCCGGGCCAGAGAAGAAGAGAAGCGCTGCCTTGGCCATAGCCAAGGCCGCCCACTTACATCTTCAAGTGCACGGACCAAGAAAGGAAGCGGCTCGGCGGACCGCCCTCCGCACCAGCCAGCGGGCTTCTCCAGCACCCTTGTAGAGCGCCTTCAACACGGGCGCGAGCCTTTCCTCCAACTCGGCGAGGCCACCCAATCCTCGCCCAGATCTTTGCCTTCCCTGCCTAGCCTCGATCCCTCTCGCTTTCAGCGACGCTCCAAGATCTCCAACCGCCACGATAGCCATCGCTTTGTCCCGTCCCCGACGGCTCTCCGAGCCTCCATCTCCTTCTCCTTCTCCGGCGCTGACCTCCTTGACGAGCCTGTCAAGATGCCTTGTACTCGACCTCCAATACTTTGCAGGCGTCCCGGCGTCTGCGGCCGCCTGGCAAAGGCCGAGCTCCCTGGCTCGAGCGGCTTGTTTCTCCCCATCGAGGCCGACGTGGCTTGGTCTGGGCCGCTTGACGGAGGCGGCAGAGCAGGCCCAGCGTGGTTAGCTCTAGGCGCCTGCCACCGACGGGGTCAAGATTCCGAGATCCTCTTGCAAATGCTCCTTTGGCCGGCAGCCGTCAAGGATGGCCGAGGATCAAGGACCTGGAGCCGGTGGAGAAGGTGTAGAAGACGGTAGGTGATTTGGGCTTGGGAAGGAGGAGCCCCTCTGGGGCACCTCACGACAACGCTGCGATGCACCTCCAGAGTGAGCGGGCCATGGGGGCTGACCCACGCGAGTGCCTCGCTGGCTCCGAGGATGACCGGCAGGGAGGCGCGAGCTCAGAGGGACCTTGAAGTATGTCTAGAGGGGGGTTGATTAGACTATTGACCAATTAAAACTTAACCTTTTCCCAATTTTAGAGTTTGAAGATTTTAGCTATCTTAGGACAAGTCAAGCAATCATCACACAAATCAAGCAAGCATGCAAAGAGTATATAGGCAGCGGAAATTAAAGCATGCAACTTACAAGAAAGTAAAGGGAAGGGTTTGGAGGATTCAAACGCAATTGGAGACACGATGTTTTTGGCGTGGTTCCGATAGGTGGTGCTATCGCACTCCACGCTGATGGAGACTTCAACCCACTAAGGGTAACGGATGTGAGTCCACGGAGGGCTCCACCCACAAGGGTCCACGAAGAAGCAACCTTGTCTATCCCACCATGGCCGCCACTAAGGACTTGCCTCACTAGCTATAGATCTTCATGAAGTAGGCGATCTCCTTGCCTTAAAAACTCCTTGGTTCAACTCCACAATCTTGTCTGAGGCTCCCAAGTGACACCTAGCCAATCTAGGAGACACCACTTCCAAGAAGTAACAAATGTGTGTTGATGATGAACTCCTTGCTCTTGTGCTTCAAATGATAGTTCCCCAACACTCAACTCTCTCTCATAGGATTTGGATCTGGTGGAAAGAGGGTTTGAGGGAAAGCAACTTGGGG